>JAPTHN010000015.1:18412123-18650214 GCA_026936325.1 Platynereis dumerilii
ATGTGTTCTATGTAACCATGGAGCTTCAAAACTTTATTCAGCGCATGGAATTTAAAAAGAGCTTTTGTGAGGTTTTTTGTTGTTGAGAGTAAAGTCCACAGTCACGTGCTCCCCCCAAATTAACATCTGTGAGGCCCCTAACAGTCGCTGATCCAGGCCAAAAAATGTTTGCCCCCCGCCGCTAGACAACCCAGTCTGGATCTGTCATTACCTGACTGGGCCGCTGTCCCTTGAATTTCCAGGGCTGATTTTGTCTCCCAGGCCGCCCCTGAATGGCGGCCCCCTAACTGGCACCAAAATTCCAGAAATGTTTTATCCTACATTAACTTTCGGTTTTCGAGGACAATATTTTCTTTGTTAAAATTGCATCAGAATTCAGAAATACTCTTAAGTCAGTTTTGTGTACAAGTGAAGTTTCAGCAGTCATTCTGTCAATAGGCTTGAAAATATTTAGGCCAGTGCCTAATAAATAATTTCAATATTTTTTCAAGTTGAAGCTAGTTTTACAGGTCTTCCTTTTCCAAACACTAGATGTTTTTCATAACATTTACAAAACAATGAAACATCCCAAAACCATGTCCATGTCCAAAAAATGTTTGTGATATCACTGACAGGATGGCCAGGCGCGGACCTAATCTGAGCCCCACTGTGCCAAATGCTGACAGTTGTAAATTGGCGATCATAGTGGGCCAAAGTGCTAGGAGTTTAACTCCATTCCAGCCCAAGAAGTACCAGTGATGGATCAGATGCCTCGCCACCTTCCCTGAGTGGAATTTATTTTTAAAATGCCTTATATATTCATTCAAAATTTATGAATTATGAAAGTGACTGTCTTGTATTATTCTCTTTCAGGCTGCTATCACTGTGGATACCAGGAGAAAAATGAAAGTAGGATGCTTGTAGTTTGTGAAGTCACAGTGGAAGACAGTATTATGTAAGAGAGAGAGAAAAAAAAAGTTGCAAATCCAGCCCCCTTCCACTGAGATTAAAAGTAGCATTTTGAAGAAAATGTGCAACGATGTGGGCACGCAAATGCCGAAAAACGCTCAGATTTTTCCCTAGGTGTTCTTGTCTGGACCCACCACTGGAAGAAACACCGGATTTATCTGAATTCCCATTGAAGAATTGGATTCGTCTGACCCAATTTAATAACTTTCTTCCAGATTCCAAATGGGAATGTCCTTTTTTTCATAATTTGTTTCTTGCTCAGTATAAATCTGTATCATTTACAGCACATTGTGATTTGATTTTGACATTCAAGACAATTTAGTAATTACATAATGAAAATGTTGTGGCTCTTACCAAACACATCCATTGCATTGTAAATTTTCATGTCCTGATAAGTACAACGCCATAGTAGCTTCAATTAACACATGTGTGAGATTTTTACGATGTTCATGTTAAATATTTTAATGATTCGGAGACAAAGAAAATGGACTGACTATAAAACTGTTTTGTTTCTTTATAAATGCATCGAAAAAAAATTATTTTGTATATTTTCATGTATAAATCTTGAAGATAGTTTATCCACTCTTTTTATGTTCACAAGACATGTCACAAGTTGTAGATCTGAGCTTTGAGAATGGTATTCGATTTAATAAGGTCTGAAAGTGAAATGACACAAAATAGAAGAAAGACCGTCATGGTAGGTGTCTTTAAAATAAAAAGAGTCAACCATCATCAAACAATTCAATTTGTAGATATACTACAATATTATAAACATACTCATTAAAGTGTGTGCTGTCAATGTTTATTAAATTTTCAGAACTTAGCCTCGCTGGTATTCTTAATTCTGGTACATTTCTTTTATATTTTGGAAATATACTCTAAAAATGTATAAGTCATCTGTCATTGCAAATAGTCATCAGTAAATAATACAAATAAATTTGAATTTCATTGATTTTACTGTCATGTATATAAAGGCCTTCTTTTAGCTAAATGTGTTATGCGCCAATAATCTTGTTGTTGTAGATTCATAGATGTTTCGTACTATTGTAGGCCATCATTTTTTGAAAATGATCATAAAACTTCTGTTTACCATGGTATATTGCTTCAAAACTTCTAATATTAAAATTATAATAGGATTGAAAATCTGAAACTTGAATTTGCATTGGGAAGGACATTCATTTAAAAAAAAGATGCATGGCTACTATAATTAAACGCCATATAATATATATTATAGGGTGTCTCATTTTTCGTACTTTTTTCCGGATCACGCTAGTCTTTAAACCGATTGATCTCCTACGTGAATAGACCACCCAGTGCAAATTTCAGCGAAATCCATTGATTTTAAAATCTCCCCCTACCCACTTCTATTTTGGGGCTATTTTCACCATTCCCGAGTACAGTAAAATGGTCATTTTTGCATTGAAAATTATGCACAATACACTTATTATACCTATTAAGGTTGTTTAAAAGTTGCCATGGGGTGTCTACAAGTTACTGCTTTCATTTCCATCAATTTCTTCTCCATATCATGTAATCTACAGGCATTTTAAGGGCAAAAGTGGCTAAATTCAGCAAAAATCCTAGTGAAATCGCTCCAAATATATAATCTTGTGCTTACTTAAAGGGTAGATTAAGGATGGTGACATATCATAGATGTATAGGACTTTTGTTAAGATTGAAGAATTAGGAACAGCAGTGGAATTAAGAGTTCTCACCCAAATTGTACTGAGATAAGGGAATTCATCAGATATGATATAATTGTAGTGATTCAACTCGGTATCATTTGCACACTTCCATATAGATTTGGGCAAACTAGACCTTTAGAATTTTTATACCAGGATGATATGGCCTAAGAGAATGTCTCCCATGGTCAGTGATGGCATATTGATAGGCCAAATAAAGTGCTATCAACCTGCATGGTACTGATGTCATTGAAACATTTTGACCCGGCTATATTTTTTTCACTTATATTGGCCATATCATTTGCCATGTGGTTGGGGTGCAGATATATTCCAAATAACTAACAAGGAACAGACTGACCATCAAACAGTCACTGAGATTGTCCAAATACTTTCTGGTTGAGGGCCTTTTTGAATGGGTTTAAATGTGAACTGTGACCGAGACAGGATTAAAAAAGCTATCCTCTAAAGGCCAGTGAACACTGTACACTGCCACTGGTTTAGAAATGTAGTATCATATAAATCTGCTTCCTGGGAAGTCCATATACATAATTTCATTAATGTCACAGAATTGAGATACAGAACTTCTTATTCAACCAGTAAGTCAACAATTGATATTGTTTCTTGTATAAGTGTTGTATGGTGTCTGAGATACAATATGAAGCAATCATGGGTCACACATAATTGCTCAAAGCAATACCATGGCTTGACATGAATGCCTATATAGGCTTTGTAAAAGATGAAAATGCTTTTATATCATTCTTAACACTATTCAGTAATTTACAAATTAGAAACTTCCCTAAGGTGTTCCTGTAGTTCAAAATTTTATATGGACGCCATTGGACGGGTCAATGCTGCTCGTGAGCATGGCTTCAGACTTTAATTGACATGCATTTGAGGTACACATGTGAGACTGATTAAGATCACAGCAGCTTGTAAACTCAAGAATGCTCTATAATGCAGCCAAACCAGTGATATTTTTCTGTCATCCATGTCTTTATGAATGGCAGTTGTGAAAACTGAATCATTAATTTGCTCTAGACAACTCCTAAGGAAATACATTAACCATCTTGCAAAGATTGTAAGTGCATGACTTCAATAATCCTGAATATTGCTAGTTTATCCTGAATATTAGCATAACCCATGGACATATTTTAAACCACAATAATTGAATTGAGATATTGAACTTCCTAAATGTATGCATTAAATTATTAATTTGTATTCACAAACAATTGGACAGCATTCGATGGAGTCATCTTGGATAGGGTCTAATGGTCATGCCAAGATTCAGCTCACACGATATAAATTTCTGAGAGTCTGTATCATCAGGTGTCATATTTTCTGTTAGCTATCTCTCTTATTTCATAGCTTTTTATGGAATTGGAGGCAACAGACCAATTTGCATTCCTTTAATGCTATTGAGTAAGTTAACATTTTTAGAAAGTATATAAATTGAATATACTTTAATTGCAATTCTTAATTCTTCTGAATTTACATAATTATTCCACTCCTTACTTTACAGAACATCATTAATCTACCCTTCTCAGTAAGCACAAGATTAAATATTTGGTGCAATTTAACCGGTTTTTTTGCTGAATTTAGCGATTTTTTCCTTTAAAATCCCTATAGTTTACATGATATGTAGAATAAATTGATGAAAATGATACCAGTAACTTGTGGGCCACTCATGGAACCTTTTAAACAACCTCAATAGGTATAATAAGTGTATTGAGCATGTTTTTCCATGCAAAAATGACCATTTTACTGTACTCGCGAATGGTGAAAATAGCCCCAAAATAGAAGTGGGTAGGGGGAGATTTTAAAATCAATGGATTTGGCTGACATTTGCACTGGGTGGTCTATTCACGTAGGAGATCAATCGGTTTAAAGACTAGCGTGATCCGGAAAAAAGTACGAAAAATGAGACACCCTAATATATTATATATGTTTAATAAATACTATATATATTTCACAAAATGTCCGCAATGTTATTTATTTTTCGCTGAAATTGAATGTTGTAATTGGCAAAAGATTAAGACATCTCATGAAAGACTTGCAATTTTACATTATCATCTTTTTTGAACCAGGAAATGATTAAATTTTTATGAGGGCAAATGGCTAAGCCTAATACGGATAAAATATTTTTCAAAGCAGGCGATGCAATTTTCTTGGCAAGTGTTGGCTACTGAAAAAATTGGTGATGCTCCCTGCTTTTCGGAAACAGTATGCGAGGAGATATCTTCATAATCTATAATCAGTTATTAGCAGAACAGAAGGTTTTTAATTATGATAAGTTGGATGTTAGTGGCAAATATTTGAAAATTTTGATATTAAATTTGGATGTGTGTTGCATACATATGCACTGGAAGTATCAGAAAAATCTATTAAAGGGTATAAACGAGCCCATCAAGTAGAAATTTTGACTCTTTGTGTCTATGATACTTAAAATTTCAAAACTGGAAAGACGACTCTAATATTATTTATGCTTTTCTGTAAAATTTCAATTTTTCGGGGGTAAGGGTAACGATGCTGCAGGAACGACTGCAGCATGCCTATTTTGGCCCATGTTAATGAATTTAAAAAAAATCTTATGATGAAACTGCCTGTTTGACAAGGCAAATAGTAGGATTTTTAGTCATATTTCTAAATTTTTGCCAATATAGGTGGCGCTGCTGCATAAACAAGGTCCCCCTATTCTCCACACTATGTATGAGTAGATATTTGTATTATCTATGTCCAAGAAGTTTTTAAAAAAATTTGTTCCTGCAGATATTTCTGTAGAAAGGAAGAATTTTGCTTTTTTCGTCAAATTTCCCATTTTTGCCAATATAGGTGGCGCTGCTGCATATGGGGAAATCATCTCCCATTTTTCAAACTATTTATTAGTAGATAATACTAAAAAGCAACATTTATGAATTTTTTTTAAAAATCTCGCTATAAAAGGACCTGTTTATCAAGGCAAATATTAGTATTTTGAGGCAACTTAACCAATTTTGTAGAATAAAGGTGGCGCTGCTGCATAGATATGTAATGCAATCCTATTTTTCCAATATGTTATGAGTAGATATTTGTATTAATAATGTCCATGAATTTTAAAAAAAATTTCAATGGTGAAAACACCCGTTTATCAAGGCAAATATTAGGATTTTTGGTAAAATTTATCAATGTTTGCCAATATAGGTGGCGCTGCTGTATACACATGTTATGCAATGCTATTTTTAATTAAAATATGAGTAGATATTTGTATTGTTAATGTCTATGAATTTTTTTAAAATTTTACTGTGGTGAAAAGACCCATTTATAAACAGGTAAATATCAGGATTTTTAGTAAAATTTATCAATTTTTGCCAATATAGGTGGCGCTGCTGCATAAACGAGGCCCGCTCCCCCTACTCTCCACCCTATGTATGAGTAGATATGTGTATTATCTATGTCCATGAAGTTTAAAAAAAAATTCCACCCTACAGTTATTTCTGTATAACAGAAGTAATTTGGATTTTTCTTCAAATTTTCCCATTTTTGCCAATATAGGTGGCGCTGCTGCATATGGGGTAAAGCATCTCCCATTTTTCAAACTATGTATGAGTAGATATTCATATAAGCAACATTTTTAAATTAAAAATAATAATTCCCGCTATAAAAGGACCTGTTTATCAGGGAAAATATTAGGGTTTTTTGGCAAATTTACTAATTTTGGCCATTATAGGTGGCGCTGCTGCATAAAAAAGTTATGCAATCCTATTTTTAAAATAAGGTATGAGTAGATATTTGTAATATTAATGTCTATGAATTTTTTGAAAATTTTACTATGGTGAAAAGACCCATTTATCAAGGTAAATATTAGGAGTTTTAGTAAAATTTATCAATTTTTGCCAATATAGGTGGCGCTGCTGCATAAACGAGGCCCGCTCCCCCTACTCTCCACACTATGTATGAGTAGATATGTGTATTATCTATGTCCAAGAAGTTTAAAAAAAAATTCTACCCTACAGTTATTTCTGTATAACAGAAGTAATTTGGATTTTTCGTCTAATTTTCCCATTTTTGCCAATATAGGTGGCGCTGCTGCATATGGGGTAAAGCATCTCCCATTTTTCAAACTATGTATGAGTAGATATTCATATAAGCAACATTTTTAAATTAAAAATAATAATTCCCGCTATAAAAGGACCTGTTTATCAGGGAAAATATTAGGGTTTTTTGGCAAATTTACTAATTTTGGCCATTATAGGTGGCGCTGCTGCATAAAAAAGTTATGCAATCCTATTTTTAAAATAATGTATGAGTAGATATTTGTAATATTAATGTCTGAATTTTTAAAAAATTTTACTATGGTGAAAAGACCCATTTATCAAGGTAAATATTAGGAGTTTTAGTAAAATTTATCAATTTTTGCCAATATAGGTGGCGCTGCTGCATAAACGAGGCCCGCTCCCCCTACTCTCCACACTATGTATGAGTAGATATTTGTATTATCTATGTCCATAAAGTTTAAAAAAAAATTCTACCCTACAGTTATTTCTGTACAAAGGAAGTATTTTGGAGATTTTTGAATTTTTACTAAATTGGCGAAATAAAGGTGGCGCCACAGTATGAGGGAAAGCGGTAACCCCAATAATTTTTTAGTGAGTTAATAGTAGTACTAGTAGCTTGCATTTGTGCCACTTTACAGAACTTTCTATCAATCATTTTAACTGGAAATGTGGTGAATGTATGACAAGTGGATTATGAATTTTATTCTAATTATTTACACTGTAGGGGGCGCTAGTGGGAAAACGGGCTCCTTGGGCCCCATATTTTTTCCAAATTTGGATAGAAGACATTTTCAGCTACAAATCCTGAAAATTTGAAAAATATCTGAATACCCCTTATTTGCTACTCATTTGGTAGCCAGCCACCTTAAGTGGCAGCTATTGCCACTGTTTCTTTGTCAAGTAATGGCCAAGTTGACACACCAACAGCTGAGGCGTCTGCTCCAAAATGACTACAAAGAAACGAGTAGCTTATAACTTCTTGGTTTTGCCATTGTCCAGAAAAAGATCGATTGTTGTCAAAAGACTGCTCGTCTCTCAAGGATGGGGTACAAAAGAAACAGGAAATTGCAAATCTATTAGATAACACTTGGTTAAAAAAAGTAAAAAGGAAACAGTCACAATTTCTTTGCAATAAGTCAGGAAGGCTGTTGACGCAGTGGTGACCATCATCAAGTAAAATAATCCTACTCTAATGATTTAATCAGGTGTTTAAAAGTATGTAGAGCGATAACGTATGCAGATGATACAACTGTGTATGCATCAGGGAATAACTTGAAGTTTCTCTACAAAAAAGTAAACAACGACATTGAAAATTTAAATAAATGGTTTAGAAGTAACTCATTGACACTTAATATAGACAAAACAAAATATATGATATTCAGACCAAAGAGAAAAGAGCTCAATTTCAATGGGGTGCTTAAATTAGGAATAAACATTATTGACAGAGTAAAACAAATTAAATTTCTTGGGGTCCATGTAGATGAATTCTTGGAATGGGATTTTCAGGTAAAGCAAGTTTTAATGAAAATGACTGCAGGTATTTATAGTTTAAATATGACAAAGAATTTCTTGCCGAAAAACTTACAAAAATTGGTGTATTTTGCAAATGTACAAAGCCATATGTGTTACGCAATTAGTGCATGGGGGTCAATGGTTAAATCAAAAGATCTAAAGAAGATTCAAGTTCAACAAAATAAAGCAATCAGAATTATGTGTAATGTAGGCAGACGTGCCAGACTATCCGAACTCTACAAGCAACTGAAAATTGTTAAAATTGAAGACTTGGTGAAATTGGAATTATTGAAAATTTCACATAGATATATATATGGCAATTTACCAGTGAGATTAGGAAACTTATTTAATCTGAGTCACCACACATATTATACCCGGACTAGAAACCATTTAAGAGCTCCACAACACACTGTAGAAAAATACAATACAAGTTTTCTAGGGAGGTCCCCGCATTTATGGTTACACTTGGATGAGCAATTGAAAGAAAGAAATAAGATGAAACTTTTTACAAAACATTACTGTCTGCATGTAATAAATTCTTATTAATCGGCATTCTTATAAGATTACAATCCATATCCATGATCATCCTCATTTTCATTTCATCAATCTCGTTCTATTTATTTAAGATTTATAATTAATTTACCTATTAGAAGTAGGGGCAGCATTCTTATAGTTACTAGTAACTCCGCTGTTACCCTTTGATGCATTTGTTTGTTGTAAAACTATCACGTCTACTGTATGAAATTATCTGAGGTTCATTGTAAGTACATTATGCATCTATAAATAAAATAACTCTAACTCTAAAACTCTATCTATTCAACTGTGATGTCACCTCTTCTCCTCCATGCCTACTCCAGCCACATTTTGCGTCAACATCATTTTCTTCCACCGAATCCTAACAATTGCCACTGTGCCTATCATTTGATAAACTCCAATTTACTCTCAATGTTACACCAGGCTACAGCAGCCTGCTTTAGTTGCTCTCAACTAAAGCAGGCTGCTGTAGCCTGGGCCTACACATGAGGTTGAATAAAGGACCAAGTCTGAAAAAAGAAGAAGAAGAAAAAAAGGGAAATTTCTGAAAAAAAAGGAGCTTCAATTTTCTACAGAATATAACTTTTATAATTTTAAATGAATTGTAAATGACAAGCAGAACTAAGAAACATAATAAAAAAGTCTACAAATGTAATTTCCAGTGACAGGGACTATCATCTTATCACACTGAATTAATTTTCACTGTCTTGACATCCTTTGTCTGAAAAATATGAATGCCACATGTGGTATTTTAGAAGGATCCAAGCAAACAAGTACATTGTAACCCAGACTATTGGCAGGGCTCCACAGTTCAGACCCTGTTGGCCCACCTGACCCCCCTTGAAAGGTCAAATCGGAGGCTTAATGCAGTGAAGTCCATTTCTAGGGCCCTCGAATTTGACAATAGCTGTCAAGATGCTCTTCATGGGTCTTATGCCATATGGTGCAGTATTTCCATGCATTGTAAAATCGGTCTCAATAGCTCTGTGAGCAAATGTTTCTATGTTGTAAAAACCTATTGAAAATAAAACTTTTTATCTTATATCTTGTATCTTGTATTGCAACTTTGTAATTTTCGTCCAGATTATACATGTAATGAACATCAAATAAAATTTTTACTCTTGGAAATGAAAATATATATGTTGTTATTTTATCTTCAATGAGGGTAAAGAAAATACCACTTTTGTTTTATAAATATAAACTTTTTCCGTTCTCTTCTATTTTACTCTATTTTATTCCATTCTATTTTATTGTTACATGATTAGAATGGACTTATCATTGCTTTCACTTTCTGCAAAGTTCTTGGCTGAAGATTGGTGACTTGGCACCAGAGGCAGTTCCCCATGCCAATGCGCCCTCTTCTGGCAAGAGCTGCAGAACAGTTTAGATATCAAGCCTGGAGTTCATCTCTTTGAAGTATTTTAGATAAATCCAACAAATTTACAGTCTTTTTGCAACAGGGCTTTAAAGTTAGTTACCAAAAGCTTTCTGTGAGTCACTGTGGGTGATATAACAAGCTAAAAAGTTAATTTATTTTAAAATTATTTAGCAGGTGTGAGACCTATATATCAGATTTTTTAAATTATTTTGCAAAAACTGCACCATGCATTGAGGAGGCGACCATTTAATTTCCAGGGGGGCTAAGAGTTTTCCTCGGCGGGAAATTATTTAATTCACTGCAAAGGCTGGAGTATTTTTTTAGTGCGCAAAGTCTCCAATATTCATTCCTAAATCAAGCAACGCATTATTAAGAAATACCCCTGGCAGAAATTAATTATTTCAAGACTGCCCAAAAAGAATTTATTTCACCAAAACTGAGCAAGAAATCATTTATTAAAAAAACTCCACCCCCCCCCCCTTGGTATTAAATTAATGGTGACCCCATAATTGGTGTTGGTCAAAACAATTTGATGTTCATTTTTGATGTCATCATACAATTGCACGCCGATTTAAATAAAACAGACGGAAGAAAAATGGTTTGACTTCATATTTGATCGCAGAAAAACTCTTAATTTAATGTCAATTAAGTTGCTCACAAACTCCTTAATTAGTGACAGCTTGATATGTAATCATGCAATGAAAACTACTTTGTCACGGTCGAGTGCACGATCATTTAAGAACAATTTTGCTTGCTATATGTGCAGTTTGTGTGGTCTTTGAAAATATCAATGTTGCTGGGAGTCGGAAGGACGCTGAGGACCTGGATTCGATTCCTGTCCAAGGCAACACATTTCGTGAGTAAAATTTCATATTTCAATATTTATATCACTAGGCTATATAGTATACAGTTCTGCCCAAAAGTTTACATACCCCTCTGTAAAATGACCAATTTCTCTATTTCCAGGGCAATTTTAACAACAACAGGCAAATCATACATGAAATACAATGCACTGCATGTGGCTAAACACTTCTGAACCATTAAAAATTCAATAGCAATGAGATTCAATGATATTATCACTTAATTGCATTTTTTGACAGTTTCAAAAGTTTACATACCCTCCTGTACTATCACGTATTTTCCCGCTTAGGATCAAGAACAGCTTGCAGGATTTTACCACAACATATCAAAAGTACTCAGACTACATCAGCAGTGATTTTAATCCATTCTGCATCACAGAATTTCTGCAACTCCACCTTTGTTGTTGGTCTCGGCTGGGGCACGGTCTGTCTCGGATCAACCCATAATTTATCAATAATATTCCAGTATGGATGGTGTTAAACCACTTGAGAAGCTTCTCCCAACTGTCCTGAAAAAAATATTTGGACAGGATGGGTGGAAGGTTTTGGATTGTTGTCATGCTGCTACGACTTGTTCATCTCGCTCCTAACTTTCGCACTGAATCATGTCAGTTCTCTTCCAAAATTTTCTGGGAATCAGTGATATTAAACAATTCTTTAGTCTTGACAATGTCTCTAGTGCTATTCGAACTGAAACAGCTGCAAAACATTGAAAGCGCACCACCTTGGTTCAATTTGACAATGGTCTTCTTGTCGCCGTAATTCTGAATGAATTCCTGCAAACACATTGCAAGGGACTACAAGGAGTTTTAATGATGTAATCCATCCAAAAACATTTTGGCTGATGGTTTGGGACTTACTAAACTGCTTCTGGTGTATTGCATCTAAGTTTGTCTCATAAACACATGCACTATGTTTGGACGCAAGTCAATCAGGTACGCAAGCTATATTGTACCATTCACAGAGTGAATCAAGACGATGCATTTATGATACATTGTGGCTATTTGAGTGCGAATAGCAGTGGAAAATTTGTCAAGACTAATAAAAGTTGTAACACACTGATTACCAGAAAATTTTTGAGGAGAACTGACATGATTCAGTGTGAAAGTTAGGAACGGGATGAAACATGGTGCTGCAACAGGACAAACATCCAAAACCTTCCACCCATCATGTCCAAATATTTTTCCCGGACAGTTGGGAAAAGCTTCTCAAGTGGTTTAACATCTCCAGACTGGAATTTTATTGATAAATTGTGGGATGATCCGAGACAGACCGTACCCCAGCCGAGACCTACATTGAAGGTGGAGTTACAGAAATTCTGTGATGCAGAATGGATTAAAATCACTACTGATGTAGTCTGAGAACTTTTGACATATTGTGGTAAAATCTTGTAAGCGGTTCTTGATCCTAAGCTGGAAAATATATGATAGTACCGGACGGTATGTAAACTTTTGAAACTGACATAAAATTCAATTAAGTGATAATATGGTTGAATCTCGTTGCTATTGGATTTTTAATGGTTCAGAAGTGTTTTGCCACATGCACCTCACTGCATTTCATGTATGATTTGCCTATTGTTGTTAAAATTACCCTCTAAATAGAGGAATTGGTAATTTTACAGAGGGGTATGTAAACTTTTGGGCAGAACTGTATATGTTTTGATCAATTAGCTAATTTTATTACTGGTATTTGAAAAACGTCTGATGAATGCAGAAGAATCAGTCAATAGAAGTCAAACAGTAAACTGCTTTCAGGGTATGGGTAGGGCCAACTGGGAATATTTGGGTAAAATTGAGCATAACCATTGATGGCAACCAGACTTGATGGTGCTGGTTAATTTCTGGTAAAGCAACTGAGATGAAACAGCTAATCCTGCATCGTCTCAACGTCTTCACTCAAAAAAGATATCTCTATCACAGTATCAAGGAAACTTGGTTGGATTATGATGCCATTTATTGCACTATCTCTGTATATGGTTCACAGGATATCTCATAAGCAGACAATACATGATATCATTATCATTTAGCTGTGCTGGAGGCTAGTATAAAATACATAAGCTGTAAGGAACCCTGCTGATTTTGTTGTCTATGACTATCATTACATGTATATAGAGGCCTCAGCATGGACTCCATGTCCCTGAGCCATGATTCTGTTATATTCTGTGGTTTCCCATTCTCCTACAATCTCTATGATGGATTTTTGTCCAGTGAAATTGTCATTCACTTCATTGCTGCACAAACACTTCTTTCTTTAACCAAATGAACTATAAATTTATTTATACTAAGTGGCGTGACAAGACTGTTTCTAAACAGTATATCAACTGTCTCTGTACTTACTTACTTCGTCCTGATATTCTGTCCTTGGTTTTGGGACGCACCCGGGCGGCTTGGCTCCCGGTAGGAGAGGATGTTGCACATCCTCTTGATTGGTCCCGCCGTCAGACCCCTTGGCTTGGCATCTTCTTTATTTGTTAAAGCTATTCTTCGCTGGTGCAGGCTGAAGCATAGGCATCTTGATATCGAGGTGATCGACTTTATGAGGCTGGCATCTTCTGTCAGGGAGCTGGCATCGACGATGGCTTGAAGGATTGTCGTCTTGTTTAGATCCATCTTCTTTTCTGATAATATTTCAGTGATCGTCGCCATGTATCTTGATCGAGCAGGTTCCAGTACACTGCAGTCAATGATGAAATGCATCAGGGACTCATCCTCAGCATGGCAGCATGGGCACACTGTTGATCTACTTCTTGAAATGTGGCTAGTATGGATTGGGTAGCGCTGTGTTGCTATCTGGGCGTGGATTACTGCTTTATATATTGCTAGAGGATCTTGCGAGGTGGTGGTCCATATGGGGTGGGCTATTCCGGCGAGGCATCCCTGGGTGTTGATCAGGGTCAGCGTTGACTTGCTGGCAGCGTCGTCTTGCACTCTAAGCCCAGACCACACACTTGACATAAATTGTTTAAGTGGAATCAACTATTTTTCTTTTTTTAAGCTGTGTCAGCTTATATACTATTTGTCAGTTTCAATGGATTGATATTTTAAGTCAACACAACACAATCTTTTTCAGCCATACTTGTGAACTTCTGAGACACAAACAGAATAAGTTTACTCAGCTTAATTCGCTTATGCCAGATTTGTTATGCCAATAGTTGAACATCCTATCTATGTTCGATTCATTGGACAAGCAAAAAATAACATTGTCTTAGCTACTTACTCTGTGGCCACATGGGTTAGTGGTTTGTTTTGTAATCTGAAGGTGTTGGCTTCAAACCCAGTGAGATTTAGATATTTCTCGTTACACCTTATATTTATGGTACAAAGGTTGGAGCAAAGGTCAACAAATTTCAATATTTTTATTTGTTTATCATTGTGGACCCTGGTTAGTGTCCTGTCCCACTATGCAGAATCTGAGTCAAATCACATATTCTGTTTTTCATAATCTATTTATAGAATTTTTGAGGAGACTAGGTGAAACAGCTTGTTGCATTTGCTTGACATCGTGGCCACATTGGTTAAGTGGCAGATCTTGTAATGCAAAGGTCTTGAGTTCAAATCTGGAACAGAGTGACATTTTCTTAACAATGCAATCTGTCATTTAAAAAAATGACTTGAAGAAACAACCTGGTGTGTTGTGTGGACATTGTGGCAACATTGGTTAAGTGACTGGTCTTGTAATCAAATGGTCTTGGGTTCGAATCTGTAACAGAGTGATGTTTTCTAAATACCCTCTGTTACACCAACTTATGAGAAGACTAGCAGAAACAACTTGATGTGTTGAGTGGACATTGTGGCAACATTGGTTAAGTGACTGGTCTTGTAATCAAAAGGTCTCGAGTTCAAATCTGTAACAGAGTGATGTTTTCTAAATACCCTCTGTTATACAACTTATGAGAAGACTAGCAGAAACAACTTGATGTGTTGAGTGGACATTGTGGCAACATTGGTTAAGTGACTGGTCTTGTAATCAAAAGGTCTTGAGTTCAAATCTGTAACAGAGTGATGTTTTCTAAATACCCTCTGTTATACAACTTATGAGAAGACTAGCAGAAACAACTTGATGTGTTGAGTGGACATTGTGGCAACTTTGGTAGGGTGACTAGCCTTGTAATAAAGAGGTCTTGAGTTCAAATCTGCGACAGCTTGACATTTTCTTAATTATACTATGTGTTGCAGAATCAGTGAGAAGACTAGGAGAAATAACTTGGTGTGTTCATCAGACATTACGGCCACATTGGTTAAATGACTAGTGTTGTGATACAGACTTCTTGAGTTCAAATCCCTGACAATTAGACATTTTCTGTATATTATGTAATTTATTGTAGAATTTCTGAAAATAACAATGGAAATGATGTCAACCTGACATTGTGTATGTGGACATGTTGATCATCTGTGTGCATTGCCTTGACATATTTGCAGGCATTATGAGCAACAACTCCCAAATGTTGTTATTTAATCCCAGCAGTTCAGTTGAACTTAGGAGATATTTTAAAAAATTGCCTAACTGTAAGAAGGATCAAAATATTGAATTTGTCTTTTTCACACAATGCAGGGTGTATTACCACCATAACTTTTAATAATTACTTCAGGAAAAATATATATGTAATTATGCTTCCGTTGAAATACTTAATATTGGTTTGTGAGCGGCCTTGTAAAAATCTTTGAGCAAGCTGACCTGGGCTGCAGGCCATTATTTTATCTTAATTACAACCACAATGATATGATCTACAGATTAGAAAGATCACTAAATCATTACGATAAGTTGTTTTAATAAATGTGACTGTATATGAGTGTTTTTTTTAAACATTGACTGGATATCTTGTTTTGATAAGTAAAGTGCTGACATCTATATGTAGAAAGTGGTGTTACCCACACTCCAATGTTTTTAGCAGTTTTTCTTGTCATAATTCCTCTTGATGTTGTTAGCAGTTTTTGCTAGACTATGGATAGTGTATACAGGCATTAAGGGGATGACTATTTAGTGTCGAGGGGGAGGGGTTGGAGTTTTTTGGTGAAATTGGTGAAATTAATAAATTCTTTTTGGCCAGACTTGAAATAAATAATTTCTTGAGGGGGTATTTTTTAACAAGGTGTTGTTAAATTTGATTTAGAAGTGAATATTTGGTGACTTTGCACACTCAACATTTGTAATTGGTGCCGTTAGCCTGAAATAAAGAGGAAAACTCCAAGCCCCCTTGGAAATTAAATGGCTGCCCTTTTTGTCTTGGCATTTTTATGATTAGCTGGCTGGCAACAAAGATAAGCATTCAAATAGCTACAGAAATATTATTTGATGTTCATAAGGTCCATTTGCACTCATTCATTAAAATGTTCATGATATATAGACAGAAAATGTTGATGTGTCTCAGGCAGCCCTTAGGCTTCGTTTTGAGCCAGATTTTGTCAGAGTGCATAATTTACTAATAGTAATCATGTCCTAAAATGTGAAGATTATGAAGCCGAGCAATAGGACTAGTTATTGCATATTGCACTAAATATAAATGGGCCATACACTTTGTTGTAAAACTCTATTCTCAGTCACACCTGTAGCATTCAGTTGGTTGGTGCAAGTAATCAGCATACTATTAAACTTAAATTTTTCTGGCATAATATAAATAAATATTTCGGACAAGCTCAAAACACTCAAAATATTATCCAGTCATCAGGACTTTAAATTTATTGTTAATCATATTCCTAATTCCCAATGAATTTGCACATTATTTATATTATGTATTATATAAATTGTGTGCTGCTTGAAAATGATATTGGTAAAATATTTTTCAGATTTACAAGCAGTATTCTTGACATGTCAACCAGAGGATATTTCACGGAGGCACCAGCTGAACTGTCTAATTACATCGGATGCAGGAGACTCGAGAAAATTTGCCAGGTAATCATTGTAATACATGTTCTTGGGTTTCTGGTCTTAAAAAACTCAATTCTCATAAATATACTTGTGTGGAAAGCAGAACATAAAAAAATGACTTTTTCAAAAAAAATTATTTTTCCATACATGCTTGTTTGTCTGTCCACTTGTCTGTGTATTTACAACTGACATCATTCTATGTTGCTATCAAATGTTGCCAGATAGGGGAAGGGATACACATGTTGACCATTGGGACTTTTAATTGTTGGAATTTCAAAACTTTCACTAAATTTATGTTTGTTTCTTTCATGTTTGCAGAAGAAAATGCATATGAGGCCTGTCACACCTGAGCAGCACTCCAATCATGCTACACTTCTTCAGGGATACAATCTGAGGTCAAAAGCACATTTTTTGCAGGTATGTAAAATTCAGTCCATTAAATTAGCTTAAGTGTTCAGAAAAATTGGAGCAGCTTTCCTCTGTCGCAAGTAAATTTGAAAAAAACATAAAACAATCCAAACAACAGTTGAAGAATGTCAACAATGATTAACAGAGATATCTTGAGATCTATGCTGATTGATGATCATTTGCCATGTTGGGTATCCTTTTTCAATTAGTGCCAGTGAGCCACTGGTCACATAAGGATGACAATGCATTATGCCATTTAAAAAAATTAATAAGGTAAATTAATAATTCTGCAAAGGAACGTAATGAATATTTTTGGGAGGAAAGAAAATTGATTTCTGCAAATATCTTAAAGCCACACAGTTAATATTGTTTGATAACATTATATCATCTACGTGTACATGCAATACAATGTATGTTTTCTTTTTCAGGATGGAACTTCAAAGGCTACCTTGACTGAGCAACACTGGCTTTGCTTTGTGAGGATCGCAACATTACAACCAACCTCAGTACTGTCACTTATCACACAAACTGTCCAAGAAATTGCTCATACTTCCTCCTTGATTTCATCTTTAGACGAAAGAACATTTAACATGAAGTTTTGAAATTTCTGATGTTCAAACAATGAACAGAATAATTAACCGTACCTCAGGACGTTTGAAAAATTTTCCCAATGACTTACCGATGGACAATTTGGTCATTGAAAATTATCCTTGCTAACTTTCTTTATGGAAAAATTACTAGTTGGCTTTGTTTAAAAATTGTATGCTTGGGATTTTTGGTCACTAGAAATTTCAGATTTGTTGCAGTCACAAATTTGTATGGATATATGCATAACCTTTGCCAGGTTTTGCTTCAATAAATGATTTTTTATGCGTGAATAATGCAATGTATCTGTTCCTTGTAAAGATTTTACTTTACGTACATTGTGTTTTTATGTTATGTCTTTCTATGTGCTTTTGTTGCTCAAGTATAATTTGTCATTCTTTTACTTCAAAATCTTGTGAATGACAAATCCTCTTTTATGTTAAATTAATGAAGTAACAGATTTATATTTTTCACTTATTGCCTCTCGGCACGATTGACCATTGATTTTATTGACTTCTTGTTTGATTTATTGAAAATAAATGCCTTTTTAGACTTATCTCTGGTGCTTTATTTTATTTGTTCAATCTATCTGTTTAATTTCTATGTTCTAACGGTAGGCTATTATTGATTAAAATTCATAGGGTGTCCCAAAGATGTCCAATTTCATCTTGGTCCAAACCAATGATCAGTGGTTGTTTATCATCCGGTCACTTTTTCGACCAATTATGCTATATCCTGTTAATCACTTGAAAACAGCATAGTACAATCTATCCAGAATGATTTAATTTATTTGAGCTGGCTCATCCTTTTTTAATTTGGCAAAGGAAGTATAATTGAATCAATTCGGGTTAATCTAATTGATATGAGCTATGATAACACCTTTTATCAGGTTAATCTCACATAAAAGTATTTGTTTATATGAACTTAAATAAAATTTGCCATGTTTTCTCAAGTAATTCAGCATATTACAGCTTAATTAAAAAAAAGTCATATAAACTTATTAACATTAAGTCACATTCAGTGACTTGATTGTGGTATTTCAGCCATTCTTGTTCAATTAAGATTCTCCTAATCACATTTTGCTAGTCTGCCTTATTTCTATTATGTGGTTATAAATTATAACTTTTTCATTTTATAGAGTAAAATTGATTTAGTCAGTCAGCCTCAGCTGTGTTATGTCGGAGAAACTTAAAGCCTTTGTTAATTTTGGTTTGATTATATTGTACTAGCATGACCTATTTGCAGAATATTGTCTTGTCCAATTGAAAATTTGTTGACTCAACTCAATTCACTTCATGTGAAACACTGAATTCAGCTTATTTAATGTAGGCCAGGATAGTGTATCTCAGTTGAGTTCCAGCCCATTTTTTAATTTCTTTAAGTCAGGTAAACTCAATTCACTTAAAATTATTGACACTTAAACTGTGAAAATGTTGGCAAACTGAGAGATACAACTTCAAATGAACAAGCTGAACTGACTCAATAAATATATTGCAGCACCGTTGCCCTAATTGAATTAAGTCAAGTCAGCTTGCTGGGGCTTAGAGTGTGGAGTCTCTTGATCCATACTTGGCTGATCCGGTGCTTGACCATTTTCTTCCATCTGCCTTTACTTGGAGTGTCATAGAGCATTGTAGTGCTTGTAGGGAGATCATAAATGCGTAGTAAGGTCCTGATGAAGCTTGCCCAGCTGCTGGAGTTCCTCTCCTTCATTCCTAGCTGACGTTCCATTACTTCGTACTCGATGGAGTCTGGTCTTCCCATTATATTGCCAAACAGAGCCAGGGTTTTCTGATGAAGAGTCGCTTCTATGGGCAGAGCGCCTATCAGGAGATAGCACGCGGAAGTGGCTGTTGATTTGGGCAGATGTTGTATCATTCTCAGCAGTTCCTTGTAGTAAGTCTCCATCGGGTCTATTTCTTTTTTGGTGTACACAAGGGCTTCCATACCATATGTCAGCCTTGGAACTACATATATGTCTATGAGCTTCTTACAGGTTACGGGTGAGACGCCGTTGAGACCGTAGAGCCCTGCACCGGCAAGTGCATTTACAGTTCTTCTTGCTGTCTGGATCCTAGATTGTATGCAGCTTTTGTTGCCTCGGGAGAATGTTCTTGCGATGCCCAGGTGCACCTCCTCTTCAGAGTGGAGGACAGGATGGTTGTTGAGCAGGAGATCTGTTCTTGGTCTTTGGCCGTCGCCGTAGCTCTGGACCTTGGTCTTGCTTTCGCTGAAGTTGTATCTCTTCTCCGCCGCATCCTGTTCGGTGATTGACAGCAATGTTTGAAGGCCACTTCGTGTCGAAGATGCAATTGCCAGGTCATCAGCTACCATTATGGATCCTATCTTGGTCGCCCCAATTTGGTAGACGTCTGGGTGTTGGGACAGCTTCTTCAGGAGTGGATCTGATCTGATGTTGAATAGATCGGCAGAAGTTTCGGCTCCCTGTCTAATGCCCTGCCCTTCACTGAAGACTTTTGACACTTTTCCTTGCCATTTGACGCTTGACTTTATATTTGTGTAGGAGCTGTCGATGAGCTTCCATAGGTCTTCGTGGACGCCCTGTTGGTGAATGGTACATAGTAGGCTGCGATGATCGACGACGTCGAAAGCTTTGCTACTGTCCATGAAAGCAATATGTAGTTCCTGCTCATTATCTCTTGCCTCCATGATGATCTCCGTTAGCATTAGAGCTGCATTGTTACAGGAGATGCTAGGCTTGAAACCGAACTGATTTGCACTGGCTGTTGATTGAGTGGCCTCTCTAATCCGGGGGACAAGCAAGCGCTCTAGGAGTTTTCCGATGATGGAGTTCACTGTTATTCTTCTATAGCTGTCCGGGCTTGTTTTAGGCTTCTGCTTCTTGATTACGGGAGTTATGACGCCTTGCTTCAGAATGTCTGGAATTCTTTGAGTCTCTGTTATTCTGTTCAGGATGTATGTGATAATGTCGATGATCTTCGGGTGTGCCAATTTGATGTGCTCAGCCTGGATTCCGTATGGGTCGCATGCTTTGTTGTCTCTCAGCCTTTGGATTAGGATTCTCACATCTCCTGCAGTAACTGGTTCCACGGACCGGCCTGTTTTCTGGAGCTGTAGTAGTAGGTGTCTAATCTCAGCACTCCGTTTGTGGTCCTCATCGTATAGGGGAGAGGTTTTCGGAGAGGCCAGGGTTTCAAAGTAGTCTGCCCAGGAATCTTCTTGGCTGTCATTTTCTGATATGGGGTTTTGGAAGTCAATGATAGTGTTCACAGCTCCTCCATTTTGCCTTTGTCTTCGTATCAATTTGTGGAATAGCTGTGTGTCGTGCTCGCTTGCGGACATAATTTCCATGTGCCGTTCTTCTCTTTCTCTGGCTGCAATCTGTCTCTGTTTTCTTCTTAGGTTTCGCTTGGCTTTCTTCATTTCCTCCCAGCTTTCTTCGGTGTTTCCACTATCATTCTTGGCTTTCTTCCATTCGTAGAACTTTCTCTTGGATTCTTGCACCAGTGGTCTTAGTTCCGGGGTCCACTTGAATTTCTTGGGTTTGCCTTTCACCTTTGTCTTGGGAATGCATTCTTCAGCAGCTTTCATCAGGACACTGTTTAGCTTCATGATGGCAGCTTCTACTGGCATGTCTTCTTGAATGTAGCTCTGGATGTCGCTCAGCTTCCTTTCTGTCAGGGCGGCGTATTTCTCTAGGTCTACCTTCTTCCACTTGATCCGGTGATGCTCTGTTGTGGACTTGGAGCTTTCTACAGTAGTGATCCACAGCTTCGGCACAATGTTGGCGGTCACAATGAGGGCGTCATGACATCCAGTGTTGACGGGATTTCTTTGGTCGATCACTATCTGGTTGATCAGGTCATTCTGTCCTTTGGCAGTAATTATCAGGTCGATGCGAGACTTGCTTGTGCCGTTGAAGTGGTGATATGTGTAGGCATCCGGCATCAGTCTTGAGGCTTCGAGTCCATTTTCTTGACAATAGTGTTTCAGGAGCTTGTCATTTTTGGAGCTTTCCCTGGTCATGTCCGCATTCATGTCTCCACACCAGATGAAACGATGACTCTTGCTGTATTTTTGGATGACCTCGTGAACGTCGTCCAGGACATCTTCGTATTTGTCGCCGGTGTGGGTTCCACTGCTTGGCATGTACGTATTCATCACTAAGACTGGGCCGCTCTCAGCTTGTATCTCCAGCACTATCATCCTGTCTGTTCCATCGGGGAGTTGAGTCACAAAAGGGTCCAGTCTTGGCGCCCATGCAATCGCCACCCCACCTCTGCCTCTGGGACGATGTGTAGGGGGTGAGGGGTTCCCATCATCGTAGCACTTAGAAGCCCAAAGGTGTGAGGGGAAGGTGTCCTGCAGGTCCTTCTTCATACAGTTTGGGAGCCAGTGTTCTTGCACGCATGCTATGTCATTGGACTGTAGGAGCATTTCCATGTAGCTTGCGTTTGCCTTTACTCCTTCTATATTAATGTCGGCAATTTTTAGTAAACTTCCTGGTCTGGAGCTAGTGGGCGAGCTGGGCTTTTCCCTAAAAAAGGCTGTTGTGCGTGTTCACCATCTTCATCCCTTTTTGTCAATTCTCCGTTGTCCACCTCTGTTGTTACGTCGCTTTCCTCCGTCTTGTGGCTTGTCGCCATTTCGATCGTCGGTTTCTTCATGGTGTTGGTCACCCCTCTTCCATCTCTGTCTTTTTCATCTTCTTCTTGGATATCTATTCCAACGGCCCTTTCTTCGTTTTCGGCTCGGGTTTCAGTGTCTGCATCTGTATGCTCCTCATCTGGGTGGGTATCATTGTCGATTCTTATAGCATCTTCATCTCCAACTTCTCTTCTTTCCAGGTAGTATTTTTTCTTGTTCTCTCCATTGTCACGGGTGTTCACGTCCGCTTTCCTTGTTGGAGTCGAGTCTTTACTTTGCCCTCTGCTTTTGTGCTCTTCATGTGGCTGTCCATTGCTCGATGCACCTGCAGGATTCCATTCGCTTCTGTAGCTCCGTTTGTATCCAGGCTCTTGGTGTCTGTCGAGGTTGGACCTGTCATGTGGGTAGCCATGGTTATACTCGTGTCTGTAGGGACGTCTGTATGGGTATCCTCGGTGCCTGTAACCAGCTCTTTCCCATTCGTAGTACTCATGGTGTCCGACGTGGTTGGAATGTGCATACAGCTGGTCATATCCTCTTGAGTATGGCGCCTGTAGGTGGCTGTTTCCATATCCTCCATAATTGGTGTAGTGGCCCGGTGCAGCACCTTCGTAGATCGGCTGGGCGGGTCTTCCTGCGGTGTGGCAGCAATTTGTCATGTGTTGACAAGTGGGTGTCTGTTGTTTTCCCATTGATGTGCTCACTTGGAGTAGGATTAGGGCAGCAGCAGCTTCAAGGATCTTCTCCATGCTTCCTGTAGGCCTTTTGTCTGCTTCTGCGGGAGCATGGTCATTCTGTGGTTGTGAATAGCGTCTTCCTTCTTCTCTTCCTTGGGTGTCTTGAAGGGCAAGAAGCTGTAGCTTCAACAGTCTGTTCTCCTCTGAGAGCGTTGTTATTTTGCTCTCATATTTACTATTAATCGTCTTCAGGATGGTGTTCTGCTCAACCAGGTGTTCTTCAGTCTCACTCATTACAGGGGTCTTCTTCTGGGTGCCTTTTCTTCCAGTGTGGCCTTTGGGGTTTTGCTTCGGGACAGGAACTTTTTCAGCAGCGACTTTGGGTTCCCTGTGTTCCTCAGGCTTTTGTGGAATTTTAGCATATGTTGTGGAGCTGTTGATATCTTGGGCTGATATTGTGGCATTGTTCTTGTATGGGGACGTCAGCTTTTGTGGAGGCGGCCTGTGTACAATTTGATCACTCGCGGAGGCCCGGGGGGCAGGCTCGATGCATGGGATGGTCCTCAGATCCGAGTCTCCATTACCAGTTGGATGCTTGGACGCATTGTTGTGGATTGCCAGGGCAGCTCCATCGTCTCCAGGTGTTGCAGGAGCCAGTATTGCGTTTGCAGTTTCCATTAGGTCAGGAGGTCTGCGGGAGTTGGCAAGGATGCATCTGCAAGATTTACATGTGTACTCCTCATTTGTGGATTCCATTTGTGCTATTTCCTCTTCCCCAATGTCCTCGCATCTGTAGTGGAGGAGTTGGTTGCAGGTTTCGCACCTGGTGAAGTTGTCTCCTATGTCCAACAAGCATATCCTGCATGTTGGGTTATCAGCTGGGTTTTCCTCTTCTGATGCACAGATTAGGGAGTTGTCATTTCTCTCCTCCATAGTGCTAGAGGTCGGAGTCAGGTCCTGTATCTCCAGTAGGGCTTCCGCTTTCTCTGGACTCTTGTGTGGCTTTCCTTTCCCCGAGCTTCCTGAGGTTAGTGCAGCCTTCTGGTTGTTTCCAACTCGTGCTTTGCCTTTGCCTTTGTCTTTCATCTCAGATTGAATCTCCTTTTCGGCTTGTAGTTGCTCTTTCACTTTTTGGGATGGTCTCTTTTCCCTTGCACTCTTTCTGATTCCCTGGAGGGCTGTGTTGATTTGTCTCACTTCTGTCTCATTTATCTGTCCAAGTACTTGGTGGAGGTGTTCCCTGAAGGTGCTAGGCTCCTTTCCGTTGACTAGGATAGATGAGGTGGTGTTATACAACGTAGCCACGAAGGCCTTTTTTCTGGTGTTTTTGTGGAAAACAGTGATGGCAGTGTCTACAATCAGGGCATTCCTTTCAACATGATGCTTAGAGCTTGCATTGTAGCTTGGGTGTTTTTCATAGAAGGCAGGAAGGGCATTCTTGATGGCTTCGTACAGGCCTGTGTTTAGTACATACTTGTCTCCACCATCTGTTTCGTGCACTTTTATGCCTGTTCTGTCAGCCGCTGCTATTTTGTTTTGCATGGCCCTATCTGCATTGAGGCTATATTTTGCCGATACATGTTGGTTGATTGTGCCATCATCAAGGGAGTCATTGCCAATTTGCGTGTTTTCACCTCGCCGTGTCTCATGGTTCCCGCCATTTTTTGTGTTTACATCAGGCTGGGGGCCGTCAAGACGGGCTTGGGATCTTGTCATGTGCCTTGTTACAATATTGTGACTGGTACTTCTCACCTTGGAGTCTTGATAGCACCTTGTTGTCGTGATATCCTCGATAGCTCTCATCATGCTTCCCGCAACAATACCGTGGGGTTGCCTTGTCGATACAGCCAATGTTTTGTCCGCCATTTTGGGTAGATGCCAGAGGGGTCTTCCAGCAGGTAAAACGATAAAAAGGTTGATAAAATCCACGACGCCAATATAAATGAATGTCCGCAGTTTCAGGCCAGTAAAAACGTTCTGTATGTGAGGTTTTTAGAGGTTGGATAAAAGTCCTAGCATTGTAAATGCTTAAAAAACGTTGCTGCTAAAATCTTCGTGTATTCGCCGCCATCACGCCGGAAGTCCAATCTGTTCATGAATGGCAAGTGGCAGCAGTATGATGCCAGTGCTTGGAAAATTGAATAGAGTCAAAATTTACATATTTAGGACTGGTCACAAGATCAGGTCGCACAACAGCTGTCTATATTATCACGCCTGACTACTTTCAAAAAGCACGGCTGCTTGTGAAGATCCAGTATTCTGCATTTACTTTGTGAGATAGATTAACCAGGACAACAGCATCTGAATTTTAGAATGTCTGGTTTATGCCACAAGTGACGTCATCTTTACTGCATTGTCTGGGGGCTTTGTATACATGCTCTATGATACAAAATAGTTCCAAATTAATTTAGTATTCAAAAGCTTTCTTCTTAAAATCAAAGTCAACTCAACTCAGACTAGACACTTAGAGAGTTTTTGGAAATAGACCAGGCCATTGCCAAATTCTGAAATGTCCTGGTTTCTTCCAGACAAAGTTGTGCGAGTTCCTCACACTGAGTTTCTGTTGACCGCTCACAGGAGCTTACAAATTTGACCCCCAGGCAGCAGCAAATAGCGGTCAACTTGTAGGACAAGTATATCAATATATAGTTGTGTAGATATGTCAAGTTAAATGATGGCTCTTTTGGGTTGGACCACTTTGCTCCATGTGTCACTTCAGCGGCATTGGAAACTTACATCCATAAAAATATGTTATTTATCATTACTTTAATATCTTGTTTGAGGTCAATTCCACAGAGGTGTACCACTTTTAGCATTTTTTAAAATCTTTGCGATCATCAAATCATTCACAGAAACAAACCAGTATGGTCTCTACTGCCCAAAACAAGATCAATTTTTCTAATATCATGTTCCGTTTTGAAATAATCAACATTTTCCTCCAATCTGTTCAGAATTTTAGGCAAAAATCAAAATGGAAAGAAGCAGTTGCTCATTATCTTCATACTGATCACACATACATCACAGAAAATCAAAGTCATGTTTTTCAGGCTTGCAAAGGTACTCGGAAGTTGTTTTGAAAACATGTTTACTAACGCTAATGTTGAAGAGGATTCACACCTCATCTACGTAAGACATTGCTGGTACATTGTCCCGTCAGTCACACCCAAACATGATAAATTGACCTCACTCAGTGAATTATTTGTTTTTGGCAGACATTTTTTCATTGTTATCTAATACTAAGTGACAGATAACTGGGCATGAATTGTCTTGAAGATTATTCTCACTCATTTGTATGAAGAATGGTGTGTAAACATTGTCCCATCAGTCACATTCAAACATGATAAATTGAACATATGCAGCGAATTACTTGTTGTAATGTTGATTTTAATCATTATTATTGTGTATAATGTGACACATAAATGAGCATGGATTGTCCTTTCTAATTTCCAATAATTTTTATGGCAAAAAAGTACTGAAATCCTGGCCCTGAGTAAAAAAATCTTACTTGGAGAATGGTGAAAAGTTTGGTGATGGATGACTTGTTGCTGAACTGCATGGCAGGGTCTATTAATGTTAATAGGAAGTATAAAGACAGACTGTTTGGTAAGTTCACATGGAATACAAGTTTAATAGTCAACCAATCTGAGTCCCGAAACACGGCCTCTTATCAATATGATATCCATGAAATAATTCAAAAATAAGATGCATGAACTGTCTTTGCACCATACTACATTCACAGGAACTAAAAATACAGGATTATGTTTAAGGATGGCTTGGATTAAAGAGGATTGCAATTACTCAGTAAATCTGGTGCCAGAAGCGTGGAAGCTGTCTTCCCACAGGTGTGACAAACAAATTGGTTTCGCATTTAGGCCTTTAATAGATTAGTTATTGAAAATGTTTCTGACAAGTTTTTCAAGCCTAGAAAATACACTCTAGATGATTTGAAGCCCATAGCATAGACTGTAATATACATATTGCACATGTTTAAACTGTGCCAGCATAAAAAAAATATAATATTTTTATCGTATTAAGGGATTGAGACACATCTACAAATTTTGGAACCTAGTTAGATATTTACCATAAGTAATCACAAAAAAAAAATGTTATTGTGAACATTTGGCCACATGGTTATTTTGCCAATACAAAATTCCTATTTTTCGCCATTTTTCATTCTGGACTCACATTTGGACTACTGCTACACCTTGAACAATGGAGATATATCTGTGAAATTGTTTTTGTACACTCTTGGCCTGCACTAAAATAAGTTTGTGTGAAATATATTAAATTGACAATATTCTTTTCTGATGGATCATTGTGTTCCTTAAAATTAATTATATTTCATCAAAATATGAATCAAAATACTTTTATTAAATACTTTTGAGATACTGTCCCATCAGTCACAAAGAGGTGTCCCATCAGTCACAAAATGAATGAGGTACTGCTGGAGAACCATTCATCCACCAGTCTAAATGTGGGCCCTATTTGAAAGCTTATCTCAATACAATTACAATGCACTATGATGATAAGGTGTGACATGTGAACTGAGATAGTAATTACAAGTTCAGTAAACTCAGAAAAAACGGTGGTCAAAAAAGTCCCTTCAGTCACAAGAGCATATTTGACCTCATATCATAACTAATAACTAAATTCCAGGGATGTTTTTTTAATGTTTTTGCAACTTTGTGGTCCTAACAACAAAATGTCATAACAACAAACCGTTCCTCTGATTCCTTCTAATAAATTTGGAATCCTATTAAGGTGGAAAATACATTGATTGTCCAAAGTCACGGTGGAATTGACCTTGATAAAAAATTATGAATTTCTTATTTCATTTATTGATTCTGCTTCTTACTTAAAGTTGTAAGGAGTATGATAAAGAACATACATGCATAATCACCTCCAATTGGGGGAATCGCGAGCTGTTGCTATAAAACTGCAGAGATAACTTCGAAGGGGGGGGGACTTATGACTTTTGAGACCATACTGCAGCTCCAGCATTCTTATCGTTCGAGAGTCAAACAACTTTTACACTCTATGGGGTCTTTGCTTTAATAATGAATTAATGCTTTTCTGCCATGTGCTCACATGTTCAGCCCATGTTTGTCCCATTAGAGACATGTCCCTGGTTGCAACAGAACCCATGTCTCTCCATCCTCCAATGTGCAAAATTGTCAGAATGCAAATGCTGGAAAGTTTAATATGCAACTTGAGTTATTAAAGGGGTCTCGGGTGACATCATTATGTGTGTTCAATGCAAAGGGTCATGTTCATTCATGGCACAAGTTTGAATAAAAGATTGAAATTGAAGGTAGAATAACACAAGGTTGAAGGGGTCCTCCAGCTACAAGCCTCCTCTTCAAATCACAAGGATTGTCCTTGTTCTTATATCCTTCTTCTGCTTATCATCTTATCCTCTTCTTCTTCTTCATTTTCTTCCTTGCTTCTTTAAAAATAATGTTGCTTCTTTCTTACCTTTCTTTGTTATCTTTCTTCCTTTCTTCTTCCTTTCATTGCCATTATTATAACCTTCTCCTTTATTGAAGAAATGAATGAATGAATGAGGAATGAATGAATCAATCAATGAATGAATCAATCAAGCTACATTTGTTTTACCAACGATCAAAACATTGCTTCAATTCTGTGATGATCGGTCTGTCATCATAGTGTCATGCAAAAGATTTATTGATTTGTCATACCACAGGTTTACGATAAATTTAAACTTTCTTAATGCTTGTTATGTTAAGTCGTTGTTTGTCTTCCCCGAGGGTGATTGACAGAAGGTCAACAGGGGCGGATCTAGGATTCTTTAGGTGGGGGGGCGGACCTCATGAGGCCCGAAGGGCCGAAATCACAATGGCAGGGGGTCTGGGGGCCGCTCAAGTGCCCCAGAAGCTCAGGGTTTTTAGATTTTCTGAGACGCATTGTGAGCTCTCAAAGGGGGACATTTTTAAAGAATTTTGTAATACATTTTTACCTTTTTCAGGTACTACTTGGAGACAAATTAAATCAAGCTTGACAAATTGATCGATATTCGATGATTTCACATGGAAACAGTGTCCCAATCAAAGTTTGTTTCAAATGATTTAAAATACATGGTTTCATCCATTTTTATCCATGTAATATATACCAAGCCATCAATTTTGCCTCACAGATTGCTTCATGCTGCAGTAACTCTGATTTTTAAAAAGTTTGACAGACAGCCACTTTTACTCAGGATCAATGAATGGTAAAAGAGAGGCCCTGTAGTGACGTCAATGATGTCCTTGGACAAATTCATGTTATCACTCATTTTTCTTTGACTGCTACCTCCATTCATTGGGCTCTTGATGGGGGTTATTGGAGACAGGGAATTCAAAAGTAAAATGGCCAAGAGACCGGGACACAAAACCCAACCCAGAGCTGAGGAACAGGGAATTTAAATTTAAATTTAAAAACTGCAAAGGGACAAGGAATTCAAAAAGGCCAAGGGACAGGGGGACACAAAACCCAATCCAGAGCCTAATTCATAAGGAATAAAGTGGGGGACATTAGTTCGGTTATGGGGTTTTCAGCCAGAAATGTTCTTTTCTTCTCTTTGTTTCAATTTAATATTTATAAATGTAATATAATGTTTGGAGATTTTTAGGAAGCAGCTGTCCTCCCACAGCCAGACCGGTCTGTCAGAGTTAAAACTCTGACTTGCTTGGCAAGAACTTCAACTGACTAGTCAGCTAAGTTGTTAAACTCTGACTTCACTTGAGCTAAGTAAACCTCAGCTGAATTAATGTAATTTCATAGGACTTTTCTGTTAAATAGTCTTCAACGGTACATTATAACTTCGGAAATTTCAGAATTTTTGTACACAGAATATTAGGCAGTATTCGACTGTGTCAATTTTTAGTGGGTTTTTATTTTGAATATATATACTTTACAAAAGTCCTATTAGTGTGTGAAATACATTTTGTCATTTCTGTAAGATAAAACATGGCTAAGTTATGCAACAAAGACTTGACTTTAGCTGACTCAAGTCTGACTTGACTGGAGTGAACATTGACTTTGGGGTAAACCCCTGCCCCCTGCAGTCCCCTGCATTCAATGTCTATGCTGTACAGCAAAAATAGAGATAGAATGAAGAATAAACAGTAATTTGTAAGATAATTGACAAAAAGAACCAAGGTAATGATCTAAAGTTTGAACTACCAAAACAAAAGCTTCATCAACACTGCTGTGAGACAAACAAGAACAGCAGAGTTTGCACAGTAGGCCTACAACATCGAATATCTGGTCTGTCAAACCGAACAAATCTAACAGAAATCAGAATCAAACAATAATGACTAAACAGGCCTAATGTAGAAAGTGCTGTTACAGTCTGTCTCATTTCTAGAATGGGCAGTTGTTGTCAAAAATCTGACAAAAACGGCACCAAAACGTCACAAAATTGGATAGAAAAATCACAGAATAGCTCATCAATCTACGAGTATGTGTCTTTCTACTGTGTGACCGTTAGATGCTGAGCAGTCAAGCCAAACACCGGTTCGCCTGTTGTGAAACAAACTGTAGTATAGACCCACATAATTTTTTTTTTCTACTAAAAAAAAAAAAAAAAAAAATTTTTTTTAATTTTTTTTTTTTTTTTTTGAGGGGGTGGGGGGGCGGTCGCCCCTTTCGCCCCCCCCTAAATCCGCCCCTGGTCAATGGCTCGATGCTCTAGCATCTTCACACAGGGGCGTCAGTTTCATTTTAAAGTGGTGGGGCAAATGTGTTGGAATGTATGCTCTTTTTGCTATTCAGTGGTTTATTTCTTGCATTGACACCAGGTGGCAGTAAATTAGATTTTTATTGTAAAAGCTCCACCTTGTGGAAGTAATGCTTAGTTCCCTCCAAAATTGTGAAGCTCAGTCACTCTCCATCTGAAAGCCAGAGTGTCAACTGCTTTTAGCATTTTTGCTGCACATCTACTGATATCTGATATGAAGTAACACTGATTTAACTGGATTTTATCTGAACTGTGATACTGGATTTTAGCAATGTAAGTGAATTTATTTATAATTTATTTCTTGTATAGAATTTACTTCGATTATTTTCTGGTATGAATCACTTGTAATACTAGATTGCTTCAACTCAGATTGTTTCAACTTTGTTGCACAACTATGTGATAATTTCAGTTTATCTATATTAATTATATTATGAGTTAGCATATTTGTAAGACTTACTTGTAATTATTTTAGGGAACCTGAACCTGAAACCAAACTTATCTGAACTTATCTGGTTGTTGGGGAGGACCAATAGTACATCTGGTCACAATTGTAAGTTGTTAATAATTGAATTAATTAGTTTATTATTCTATACTATTTGTCATTTCATTTTAGTTGTGACTTATATGTTGGTTCTTATATTTTCTGTTTGTTTCCATTTTTAGGGAACCATACATTCATTTGTTCATCGTTTAGAATATTACGAAATTAAGAATGATGCGTATCAACTGACTTCGTCCTCCATTCCAATAAAGTTCCAATTCCGGACCGCAGTTCATCCGTGTCTTCAATCGCAGAAAATCGAATTTACGACTTCAACATGGAGGAAGCTGCAAATCAACTGAAAACTTCGCGAACACAGCAAAAAACGAAGGTAACCAACTCTAGCAAGAGATTAATTTCTGCTGTCAAGAGAAAAGCAGACAAAACTTTCATTATGAACTTTATGAGTGAACTCGAATCAGCCATGTCTGAATTTTCTGTAATTGATGATGAGTACAAGGAAGTTGTAGAAGAAAATCAGCTTGAAGACTACAAGGTAGTGAATGGGAAAAATCTTCAGGAATATTCTGAGGAAGTGTTGAATATTTATGAAAATGCTGTTGGGGTGTTCAAAGGAAGTGCTGATAAAGGTGTCACAAGCCTATTGTCCCAAATTGACACCTCTGTGAATAGGCTTTCACACCTCTGTGACAGAATGCAAACCGTGATAGAGGATGAGAAGACTGTCATAACTCCACAGCTGTCAACAACTTTCATTCAACAGACTGATTCCTTAATCTCTGTGTTACAAGAATCACTTGGTCAAATTTATGAACTTTGTGACAAAGATACATTGGATGCCAACAAGGCTGCAATTGATAAAATTGTTTTGCGATGTGATTCATTAAAATTTGATTTGAGTTTAGAATGTCATGGTTCTAAAGAACACATTAAGTCACAAAGCAATTTGAAGATCGATAAAACTGCATTGGCTCCTGAAGTTCGCAATGAAAGTCCTGATAGGTCATCAAGGGGTCAGGAAAGAAATGACATACATATTCAAAAAGTAAAATTACCTGAATTCAGTGGTTTGAGAAAAGACTGGCCTGAATTTAAGGCCACTTGGCGTGAGTTAGCTGAAAGAGCTCTCACTTGTAAAACTGCACTTGCAGTGGAACTTAAAAGGTCACTGAAAGGTGCAGCCAAGGAAAAAGTAAAAAATGTGTATGTCACAAAACCTGATGCTTATGATGTAATCTGGAAAAGACTTTCTGACTATTATGATGATGTAGGTGCTGGGGTTAGCTCAGCTTTGGATTGTCTAAAAAGGTTGAAACCTGTCAAAGAAGATGACTATAAAAGTTTGGTTCAACTGGTTGATGAGGTAGAAGGTGTACATGCACAACTAGAAGAGTTAGGACAAGTGGAGGTCATTTCTGCTAGAGAAGTGGATTCCATTTCTGAGTTACTCCCTAACTTTACGAAAATGATATGGATACGATCATATAGTGATTTTAATGATGAAGACAAAGTCAAACCATTTAAAAAGTTTCTTGAATTTCTTGACAATGAACGTGCCTCTGTTGCCAGGTTAGCCGAGAGTCAAAAGCCAAAATCTTCTCGTCACACTGATACTAATGCTGTCTCACTTGGTAAGTCGTCTCAAAAGCAGTTCAACAAACCTTCATGTGTTGTTCATAAAGGTGAAAATGTGAAGCATAAAACTGCAGACTGTAAAGATTTCGCTGCATTTTCTCTTGATGAGAGGTACCAAGCTCTTAGAGATGTTCATGCTTGTTTTCGGTGTTTTGGGTTTCACAGACGTGATCAATGCAAAAGCAAAGTGCATTGTAGTGTCTGTAATAGGTCCAGTCGTCACTCTTTGATGTGTAAACAGGATCTTGCATCTTCGGACTCTGGTTCGCAGGTTATGGCTTCTAAGCCTTCTGTTAGCAGTAGCAGTCATCTTGTAAAAGCTCCTGCAAGTATGTCGCTGTATGCTATTCAACAAGCATATGTGGTAAGTGGTGGTAAGTTTGCCAATGTCTTTTGTGATAATGGATCCAATACCTCTTACATAACTCATAGAGCAGCAGAAAGGTTGAGGGTTAGAAATCTTGACAAGTACACTTTGGATATCACAACAATGGGAAATGTTAGCCGGGAGTATGATACTAGGCTATATGAAGTCGCCGTTAGAACTGTCAGTGGTGAGGTCCAAAAGGTCCTAGCTTTCGGAATAGACAATATAACTGGTCCTGTTTCTTCTCTTGATGTGTCCTGTTTGTCAAAGATATTTCCTGATAGAGATGTTTCTGTCCTTCAACGTAGATCTGCTAGTGTTGATATGCTACTTGGATGTGATTATTTTGCTCTTCATCCCAAGAGGGAGGTTCATAGAGTAGGTAATCTCAGTATCATGCAAGGAGAGCTAGGTGTCTGTTTGGTTGGTAGTCATCCGGATCTGAAGGAGGGCACTGAATTGAGTTGCAATATGGTGAAAGTTGTTCACGAGCAAAGAGTCAAGGTTGATGCAAACTTTGTCTTGCAGAAACAGTTGATCCAAAATGTGGTGGTTGTAAGTGTGGCAAGTGTCCATCTGTCGGCCATACTTTTTCGTTTCGTGAAGAACAAGAGCTCAAATTGATTAGGGACAATCTGAGATATTGTGCTGAGGAAACATGTTGGTTCACTGGTTATCCGTGGCTTGTAGATCCAAATCAGTTACCTGATAATTATGATGTTGCTCTTGCTACTCTGAGAAACACTGAAAGAACTCTTGCAAAAGATCCTCAATGGGCGCAGAAGTACAAAGATCAAATAGAGGATATGTTGCAGAGAGGTGTTGCTCGGAAACTTTCCCTTGAGGAGGTGAAATCTTGGGAGGGGCCCAAGTTTTTCATAAGTCATTTAGCTGTCAGCAATCCAAAGTCCCTTTCCACTCCTGTTCGGATAGTGTTTAATTCTAGCCAGGTTTGTCATGGTGTCTCGCTCAACAGTGCATTGGCAAAGGGACCAGATGGCTACATGAATAATCTTCTGGGACTTTTGTTGCGGTGGAGAGAGGAACCTGTAGCGGTTGTTAATGTTCCATTCGGTCAAGTTAGAGTTGCTTGAACAACATTGTCATCGGTTTTTGTGGAGAGATTTAGATGGTTCACGTATTCCAGATGTGTACATAATGCTTCGTGTAAATATGGGGGATACGCCTGCTCCAGCCATTTGTACAGAGGCTCTCTACAAAACTGCAGAGATGTTTGGTGACAGTTCTCCGGAAGCGGCTCGCATGATTCTCAAGTCAACTTATGTGGATGATGTTGTTGATTCTTTTTCTGATCGGGAAACTGCCAGAAGTATTGTTGAGAAGGCTGAGCATATTCTTAGTTGTGGTGGCTTTCGAATTAAATGTTGGCTCTTCAGTGGTGAAAGTGAGGTGAGTTCTGAGTTGAAAAGTGATGGAACGAGCACTAGAGTCTTAGGAGTTCTGAGTTGAAAAGTGATGGAACGAGCACTAGAGTCTTAGGAGTTGATTGGGATTCTGAGAGAGATACAATCGTTTTCAAACCGGTTGTAAACTTTTCCCCAAAAGGCGAGGGAATAGAACTGGTGTTAATCTGACTGTGGAGGAAATCCCTGAGTCATTACCTCCGACTTTCACTCGTCGCTCTGTCTTAGAACAAGTCATGTCCATATTCGATCCACTGGGTTTGCTGAGTCCATTTACGCTGGTTTGCAAAGTTGTACCTAAGAGAAAGTTGGGCCCTAAAGCTTGGTTGGGATGACCCCTTTCCTTCTGAAATGTACAGGAAGTGGGTTTCTTTCTTTAAGAAGTTGTTCGAATTGAGTAGCATTGTGTTCGACAGGAAACTTCATCCTGAAGAGGCTGTGGGAAAGCCATGGCTCATTCTGCTGTCAGATGCTAGTGACCTTGCCTATGGTTTTGCTGCATATGTCCGTTGGCAATTGAACCCTGGCAAGTACTGGTGTAGACTTATGGTGGCTAAGAGTAGGATTGCTCCAATGAGAAAACTGAGTACTCCTCAGATGGAGTTAAATGCGGCAGTGCTGTCTGCTCGAGGTCGAAAGGTCATTGAGAAGGAATCTAGATTTGAGTTCGAGAGAGTCTTGCATCTGGTAGATTCAGAAACTGTTCTCAACATGTTACATAAGACTAGCACGAGGTTCAAGGTCTTTGAAGGAGTTCGCGTCGGAGAGATACAAGCTTCAACAAATGGTGATATGTCAGATTGGGCATGGTTGGCAGGCAAGAAAAACACTGCTGATTGGCTGACTCGTGGTAAAGATCCGAGTGAACTAGTGGCATCCTCAGATTGGTTTCGAGGTCCGAGTGTTTTGTATGAGGAGATCGATGACTGGGGTATCAAATTTGGTTCACAACAGGATAATAAAAGTCTGCCTGGAGAAAAGAGAATTGCTGTTGTGTCGGTTGCTTGTTCAAGTGAGAGGCTCGTTGATTATGAAAGGTTCAGTGATTATCGCAAAGTACGTTGGCTGGTAGCGAGGCTTTTGGGTATCGCAAAGTCAAAATCTTTCAAAGGTGGTCGCAGTTCCTTTGTTACTCCCAAATTGTTGTATGATGCTGATAAGCTGATTGTCAAGGATGCTCAAAAATCTCTTGTAGAAGAGTTGAGTAAGAAGAATGGAAGCTTCAAAGCTTTGAATCCAGTCTTGGACTCATCTGGTGTTTGGATCATTGGTAAACGCTTGGGCCAGAAAAATCCTATGACTCCTGAAGGCGATGCACAAGCTCTATTACCAACTGGTCATGTTGTCACGCGGCTGCTAATGAGAGATGCTCATGTAGCTAGCTTTCATAGAGGTCGAGATGCTACCCTTGCAAGGTTCCGGGGCAAGTACTGGACCCCACATGGTAGTAAGGTAGCTTGGTCTATTAGAAATGCTTGTCAGTTGTGTAAGTTGAGGGAGGTTAGACTCTTGGAGCAGGAAATGGGTAATTTGCCCGAGTCGAGAGCCAAACCAGCACCCCCCTTCACTTATGTGATGCTAGATCTTTTTGGGCCATTCAAAATCCGTGGTGAGGTTCAGAAACGTACCTCTGGCAAAGGATATGGTGTCATATTTACAGATATGACCATGAGGGCAGTTCATATTGAAGGAATCTTTGGGTATGACACAGACTCGTTTTTGTTGGCTTTCAGTCGCTTTGTTTCTGTTAGAGGTTGGCCTGAAAAAGTGTACAGTGACACGGGCTCCCAGTTGGTCAGTGTAGATAAAGAGCTGAGGGATGCTTGGTCAAAGTTGGATCATACTCGTCTCTCAAAGGATGGTGCTGAAAATGGTCTACAGTGGGTATTTGGACCTGCTGATGCTCCATGGTACCAAGGTGCTGTGGAATCTTTAATCAAGTCTGTCAAGCGAGCCTTCACATTTGCATTTCATGGTAAAAGGTTTTCATCTTCAGAATTCTTGAGTGTGTGCTATGAAATCGCCAATGTCTTGAATGAGAGACCAATTGGCTCCTTGCCAAGTTTAGATGCAGAAATCAGTGTGCTCACACCAAACTGTCTGCTTATGGGAAGGGCAACTGCACAAAATCCTGGGGGTTGGCAACCCAACACTCAGCATTTAAACCAATTTAGTCTTGTGCAGAACATCTCCAATCTTTTCTGGGAAAAATGGTGTGAGTTGTGTGCGCCTGCTCTTGTCATTCAGAGTAAGTGGCACACAACAAATCGAAATCTAAAAACTGGAGATGTAGTTATTGTGGCAGATAAAAATGTTTTCAGAGGTCAATATAGGGTTGCAAAAGTCAACCAAGTGTTCCCTGGCAAAGATGGCAAAGTTCGAAAGGTCACAGTAATCTACAAAAACTTCAAAGTTGGTGAAAAGTTTGACAAGTATACTGATGCGCCAGATACTGAGGTTTCTCGCAGTGTACATAAATTAGCTTTATTGGTTCCGGTTGATCAACAAAACTGAATGTTATTTATTTATTTATTTGTGTGATCATCCGATATGTGTTCATTTTAATTCTACTTTTAAAAATATTGTTCTGTGATAAAAACTTTTAAAAAAAGGAAAAAAAAAGAGAAGCTATTTCTGTATTGTTCATATGAGTTATAATTCATTGATATTGTATACTGTTTATTTTATTTATTGTGTGTGCATGTTAAATTTCAATTCATAAAAATTGTGAATGTTATGTAAAGTAAATTACTGACAATTGTAATTGCAGCAACATGCGTCCCTCCGGTGTGTTGGAATGTATGCTCTTTTTGCTATTCAGTGGTTTATTTCTTGCATTGACACCAGGTGGCAGTAAATTAGATTTTTATTGTAAAAGCTCCACCTTGTGGCAGTAATGCTCAGTTCCCTCCAAAATTGTGAAGCTCAGTCACTCTTCATCTGAAAGCCAGAGTGTCAACTGCTTTTAGCATTTTTGCTGCACATCTACTGATATCTGATATGAAGTAACACTGATTTAACTGGATTTTATCTGAACTGTGATACTGGATTTTAGCAATGTAAGTGAATTTATTTATAATTTATTTCTTGTATAGAATTTACTTCGATTATTTTCTGGTATGAATCACTTGTAATACTAGATTGCTTCAACTCAGATTGTTTCAACTTTGTTGCACAACTATGTGATAATTTCAGTTTATCTATATTAATTATATTATGAGTTAGCATATTTGTAAGACTTACTTGTAATTATTTTAGGGAACCTGAACCTGAAACCAAACTTATCTGAACTTATCTGGTTGTTGGGGAGGACCAATAGTACATCTGGTCACAATTGTAAGTTGTTAATAATTGAATTAATTAGTTTATTATTTTATACTATTTGTCATTTCATTTTAGTTGTGACTTATATGTTGGTTCTTATATTTTCTGTTTGTTTCCATTTTTAGGGAACCATACATTCATTTGTTCATCGTTTAGAATATTACAAAATAAAGAATGATGCGTATCAACTGACTTCGTCCTCCATTCCAATAAGGCCAAAGTCTTCATGGAAGACATCCATGAACAAAAATAAATTTTTTCTATGCATAAATATAGATATGCTGGTCAAAAAGTGGTGGGGTAAATGCCCCACCAGCCCCACCTACACTGACTTCACATGATTCTGGGTGTCAATCCACGCCACACTATCTCTGGTCCATTTGGCAATTATTGCCTGTTTTCCTTTGACTGTTGTTTGCATCTTTTGTTGTCGTTTACAATGAGGAGGTGGCAAGGATTATTGGGAGTGATTTCTATATGCAATGACACATGGTATAGAGCAATTTTGTCAATGTCATATTATGGGATTGGCATTCCAAACTCAATGGAACATGGAGATGGCAGATATTCAAAATGGCCTTTATGAGCATTTTCTGAGCCTTTGGTGTTCTTTTTGGTCTCTATTTGGTTGTCTTTTTGCTGCCCTATTGGTTGCCATTCGGTTGCCATGTTAACCTTTTGGCAGCTTTGTGTTTCATGGTGCCCAAATTGTGTGCCCGTAGGCAAGGATAATTATGAAGGCATCGCCATGGTAATGCACCAGCAGCATGCCCCCAAGTTTCACGCCTGCTAAGACACCATTGGAGCATTGAGCCTACAGACAAGCTCATGCATACAACTCAGGCCAATGAGGTGTTCACAGAGAAATAAAACACTCTTACTCTAGAATTTGTCAGGGAAAAGAACGGGGTAGGGAAAGGAAGGCAAGGGGGGTGGGGTGTATTTGGCCTTTGTCAAAATTGTGGCCCAATTGCAGTTCACACACGACATCACAGCTGATGGCAAGATGACAGGAATCACAGAATATGAAAAGATAAAGTAAAACTGGATATTAACTTTCAGAAATATGGAACCTTCGATCATTTTGGACAGTACTCTTGAATGTTTGTTATTGCTTAAAAAAATGTACACTAACTTGATATTAATTTGTATCTTTAATTTTCCTTGCTTTTTAACTTCTATTGTTCTTCTCTTCCTGGCTTTTATTTCTATCACCATTCCTTCCTTCATTTCATCCTTTATTGCTTGCCTCTTTGTTTATTGTTTTTCCTTCTTTCCTTTCTTTTCTCTCTCCTTCTGTATATATATGATCATGTGCAACTGAATTCAAATTGAATACAGTCATAATTATTATCTATCGTATATCGTCAATTACTAATGCAGATACTAAAGGTAGTGGCAGAAAGTGCAATATTCAGTGTTCTTCCCAAAATACAAGAGGTGCTCCCTTGGCCCTCTTTTGGCCTCAAACGTTCCCCTGATCCTGTCCCTTTTCAATTAAGTGACCCCTGGACCGTGCCCTCCCCGGGGCATGCCAAGGGCCCCAGAGGCTAGGACAGGACCCAACCAAATTGAGCACAAGTCCCCCAGTGCTCATAGAGGGCCTCTTTCCTGACCTGGTCAGAATTTGTCGTTTACAATTGAGAAGGTTGCAGGATGGATGGAAAGGATGGTGCAGGATCGAGGGTAATGGTCTTTTGGGACAAATCCGAAAAATTCACCGTACCATGGAATTCTCATGCATGTGGTATGTATTACCATACACTCTTAACAAAAAGGTTTTACACAATTGGGTGATTGAGTGTGAAATGGCGTAGGCTGAATGTGAATTAAATGTAATTTTAAAATGTAGTTTAAAGTGGGAAAATGTAGGAAGGGATTTGAGGGTAGTCAAAAGGTGTGAAAGGGTACAGTAGTCGCTGAATCTTCCTTCCTGTTGCGGTAGTCATACTTAATTTTGGGTTGTACTGTATATGAAACCTTTAAGGGCTCTATTAGCTGGTATAGATAAGAAACCCTAAAGGTTCATTACTCAGCTTTTAAAAAGGTTCCAACAGGAAACAAAAACAACACTTAGATTATCCATCTGCATTGAACTCCGACAATGGAACGGTTGGAACCCCTTTTTCTCAAATTGGGAGCATAGGGTTCCATCATAGGGCCTTTCCACCAGTATCGAACCTTTTCAATTCAGTTGAACCCTTAACAAAATTGAGAACCTTTTTTTGGCTATGGTTCTTTATATATTACCAACAAGAACCTTTTGCGTGAGGAGTGTAGAGTCATATAGCTCCCTGGTGCACGGAGGAGATGTGATCTCTTCAGAGAAGACCACAATAGTTAATTGTAAAGAAATCATCGAACTACGCTGCTGGGTTAGCATTCTCAATAAAATTGTTTGTGATAGTATGGAAAGCCATTTTGGGAGATCTTAAGAGAAGACAGAATGCTGAAATATTGCAAATTTTGGTATCAGCCAAAACTATTAAACACTTCCTGTATAGAAGTGACTTCTCAGCAAATTGCCAATTAGGCCAAATGCTGGTTACAATTATATGACACTCTGAGACAATCAAGCCTATACAAGAAAGATGTGGCTCCAAAGGCTCCAGTCAGTCTTGTTCTGTACTGAATGTATACTCTTGCAAAGGATGTTTTGGGCTGGCTCAGGCTTGCTGTACAGCTCATTCAGATTAGCCCAGTTATATGCGGAGCACATTTCTACGGACAAGACAAATATCAATATGGCAGATATACATGGGGGAGCCTGGAGGACTCCATATATTGGCTTCTTTATGAGCAGTTGTGTTCATTTGGCTAGAAGAGACAGCTGGTGGCATTTGACGAACCAGCTGAGGCACAGATACCCAGACGCTTCATCAGTGCACTGCACATCTTTGCTCCACATTTCTGTGCTGTAGTCTGTGGTGAGTATGTCTCGTGGCTTTTTGGTCTTGCTTGGTTGTTTATTTTAGACTCCTAGCTCTTTTGGTGTGCAAAGTGTCCTTTCAAACTATTTGTCTGGTATAATCATTTTGTCCCATTTAATACAGTGACTCTCAAATTTCCTTCAATTCAAAACACCCTATAGATTATTCAGTTGGGCTCATTGCCTGATTGAAAAAATTTATTAGTGCTTGGCACAAATGTACAGCATTGTCGGCAAAATCAAGGACTTGATTGCCTGATTGAAACCATCTATTAGGGCATGGCTCAAATTTACAACATTGTCACAATATCAAGGACTTCATTCAACTGCAAACCAGTTTACCACTTGTCTCCATTGTTGGTCACTGTCAAAGCCTGCACATTTAATTAAAGTTCTCATGTTAAGCCTGTGAACATATGGCCGCCATTTTGAAATCCTGTTGATGTAGGGGGAGCTGTGAGTGAATATAGCTCCCCTGGTGGAAGAGTAAATATCAAGCCAAGCGTATGCAACCTGCAATGTTGTATCACATATTGTTTACTGAAAAAGCATCCCACAGCAATATGATACTTTACACTGCATTTAACTCCCAACTATCAGTAGGTGCAGTAACGGAGCAGGTACTATGGCTTTCATATTTAAAATTGAGTTCCCTCATCTTGAAATGGTTGATCAATAGATTATCTAAAATTAAAATTAGACAGAAAAGAGGTGATTATCAACTTTGCAAATTAACTAAACATTGCAGCCAAACTTTCAAAGAAATTTGGTCCTCAGCCTGATTTATAATGTGCCGTTTTCTGGGTGACTTGCAGTGTCATCCCGCAGTAGCCAATTCACACAAGTTCACAGGGTTGGTCAGGCATCCGTGCTAATGTCTTAAATCGAAGCACACTCTGGCAATCTGGCTCTCTATTTAGCCCTAATCCCTGGCTGCTACAATTCTCCTTTGATTTCTTGACTTCCATTGGTGAGTCAGTGTGGATGGAACTATAAGCTAAACAAGGGATTTGCAATCTTTACAAGACATCATGCTATCACCTGTCGGAAGAGGGGAGGGGTTATTTGAAGTGCATCGCTTAAGGGAGAAGAAGTTCTAATACAATTGTTCGAAAAAGGGTTTGACATCAGGAATCAAATAAAATTGTGTCAAAAAGTACGATGAGATATTGTGTCAACAAGTACGATGAGATATCATATAAACTTCTCTGGAAATAGTTGGGATATAAAAAAAACAACTGTAAAATAACATTATGATATCCGGAAAAAATCCAAATGTTCATTTGTTTGTGAGTGATAAGGTGCAATGAGACAAGTACACTGTATATTCATTGTATAATATTTGTTTGATACCAAAGTGCAATAAAGGAAAGATAATCATGATTTGATAAAGGATACACATATTGCAAAAATTCTAAAATGGTATAACATACATGCGATGTCGTCATTAATTAAGTGATTATGAATTATTATTTTAAAATATTCACTAGAAAAAAGTCAAATGCGAGTTGTGTATGCTATAAAAGGAATGACAAAGGGAAATGGCAAATGCATCAAGTCGAAAATGAACTTACTTATGCTCAGCTTCCACCCAACATTATTATTGTGTCTTTGGATAAATCTTTTCCTATGACCCCAAGGTACATCTGTGCCAAAGGGTACCTTTGCATCAGAAAGTGAAGTCAACCACCTATTTTGTTGACCTAACCCACCAACTATATGAGAATTCTCAGTTGTTAGACATCCATAACTCCTATGCAAATTTTTCTTTGCAAACTATAATGTCTTGCTTTCCCTCGGCATGAAATGTCTTTAAAGCAAATTCTGTGGCTTTTGATCGATTTGACATTTAAATGACTTCTCATATAATTTGAGTGGGAGTTGACTTTTATGGTGCATTGTTACAAACATTGATACGCACCTTTTGATGAATCATATTATGACCGAAAATATGTCACAGAGAAAAGTAGCTTTTGTGAAATTAAGATATTATTAATAGACACAATTTGTATGGTAAGCTGTATGGGCTGTTCTCTTTTGATATCAGTGTTGTTGTATACAGTAGCTATATATCTCAAAATTTAAGAAATAAGTTAGTGCAACAGTGGGTTTAGGGACAATAATCAATAGGCGATACATGTACCAATGATAGAGAGCAGATGATATCTTCTGCCACCTGCCCTTCTATACTATTCCAAGGGCTGATCACTGAATCCTGCATTCTTTGTCTGAAGAGTCAATTCCGAACCTTCAGTCCCTTGGTATTTGTGGGCAGAACAACAAAAAAGGATTGTGGCCAGACTTATTTAGCATTCTCCACTTACAGAACCTGCTGTCAATGAAGCTACTTGAAAAATATTGACAAGGGCCAGTCTGCAAGCAAATGCCATGATGGTGATTTGCCATACTCCTGCAGCTGGGTCCGACTCTTGTCAAGTATTGAAACTTCTGCAAATTCTCCTCTGGTTCCTGTAACTGTTACGGCAAATACTACTTAATCTTCCTCATATATTGTAGTTGTGTATAGTTCTGCATCCAATCCAATTGCAATAGATTTATCTTTACTGTATAATATTGACGGCACATTGGATTGTGACTGCAACTTTGAAACCCAAAAGATGTTCAATGTTGCCAGCAGTGGTGATGGTTGACTTATTTGCACTGTTCTACACTGTAAAAGTTACTGGGTTTAACTAATATGTAGCACTCATGTGTTTATGGATTTGCAAAAACAAAAGCACTTTCATTTTGATGACGTTCACCAATATAGGTAAATCCGCCAATCTGTATCAGAAACATGATATCTACTCATTTAATCCATGTCAATCAAACATGAAACCAAGAAATTCTTTTTGGTTTTCACTCACATCCTTAAAATCAAAAGATCTTATATTATTAATCCAATTGAAGCAAAATCTTAAAGAATTCACCAAAAAACATTGTCCTTTCTATGTTCTGCTCCAATGTTAAGCCCATGTTTGTCCTATTAGAGACATGTCCCTGGTTGCAACAGAACCCCCTCTCTCCATCCTCCAATGTGCAAAACTACCAGAATGCAAATAGTGGAAGGTTGAATATGCAACCTGAGTTATTAAAGGGGTCTCGGATGACATCATTATGTGTGTTCAGTGCAAGGGGTCATGTTCATTCATTGTACAACTTTGAATAAAATATTGAAATTGAAGGTTGGTTTAGAATAACGCTGGTTTAGAATAACACGAGGTTGAAGGGGTCCTCCAGTTACAAGCCTCCTCTTCAAACAGCAAGGATTGTCCTTGTTCTCATATCCTTCATGTTCTTATCATCTAATCCTCTTCTGCTTCTTTGCCTTCTTCTTTTCATCTCCTCACCTTCTCCTACTTTTATCTCCTCTTATTCATTCTGCTCTCTCTCTCTTCTCATCCCGAATCCTTTTATATTTCTTTCCTTGTTGTCTTCCTCCCTTATTTCCTCTTAGTTTTTCTTCCTCTTTTCTTCTTATCAGCTTCTCCTCTTCTTCTTCCTCTCATTCCTTACCTTCTTCCTTTTTCCTCTACCTTTTTGTTCTTTCTAATCTTCAGCTGTATTCTTCTTATTCCCCCATCGATCCCTTTGTATTGCTTTCCTTGTCTTCATTTTCCTTCCTTGGTTTCAAATTAATGTCAATACCTTCTTTCCCTTTTTTGTTTATCTTTCTTCCTTTTCTTCCTTCATTGTCATCATTGCAACCTTCTCCTTTCTTTATTGAGCAAATGAATGAATGAATCAATCAATCAATCAGGCTACATTTGTTTCACAAACAATCAAAATATTGTGTCATTTTCGTGATGCTCGTTTCAAGTCACTCACAATGGTGCCGCCATGCAGAAGATTTATTGATTTGTCATACCACAGGTTTAAGATGACCTTTCTTAATGAATGTTATGTTAAGTCAATTGTTTGTCAATCCCGAGGGTGATTGATACAAGGTCAATGCATTAGTATCTTCACATGATTCTGGGTGCCAATCCACGCCAACATATATCTCTGGTCTATTTGGCAGTTATTGCCCGTTTTCCTTTAACTCTTCTTTGCATCTTTTGTTGTCATTTACAATTAGGAGGTGGCAAAGATTATTGACACATGAATGCATGCCATTGACATAAAGCAATGTTGTCAATGTCATATGGGAATGGTATGGCAACTGAATGGCACATGGAGATGGCAACCATTCAAAAATGGCCTGTATGAGCATTTTCTGAGCCTTTGGTGTTCTTTTTTGGTCTCTATTTGGTTGTCTTTTTGCTGCCATATTGGTTGCCATGTGGTTGCCATGTTAACCTTTTGGCTGCTTTGTGTGTCATGGTGCCCCAATTGTGTGCCCGTAGGCAAGGAGATGAAGGCATCGCCATGGTAATGCACCAACAGCATGCCCCCAGGTTTCACGCCTGCTAAGACACCATTGGAGCATTGAGCCAACAGACATGCTCATGCATACAACTCAGGCCAACAAGATGTTCACGGAGAAAATAAAACAATCTTGCTCTAGAACTTGTGAGGGAAAATAATGGGGTAGGGAAAGGAAGGCAAGGGGGTGGGGTGTATTTGGCCTTTGTCAAAATTGTGGCCCAATAGCAGTTCACACACAACATCACAGCTGATGGCAAGATAACAGGAATCACAGAATATGAAAAGATAAAACTGAATATTAACTTTCAGAAGTATGGAACCTTCAATAATTTTGGACAGTACTCTTGAATGTTTGTTAATGCTTAAAAAAATGTACACTAACTTGATATTAATTTGTATCTTTAATTTTCCTTGCTTTTTAACTTCTATTGTTCTTCTCTTCCTGGCTTTTATTTCTATCACCATTCCTTCCTTCATTTCATCCTTTATTGCTTGCCTCTTTGTTTATTGTTTTTCCTTCTTTCCTTTCTTTTCTCACTCCTTCTGTATATACATAGTCATGTGCAACTGAATTCAAATTGAATACAGTCATAATTATTATCTATCGTGTATTGTCAATTACTACTGCAGATACTAAAGGTAGTGGCAGAAAGTGCAATATTCAGTGTTCTTCCCAAAATACAAGAGGTGCTCCCCACATCGAGAGTGTGGTAACGAGAAGCATCACAAAGGAAAGAGGAAAAACACAACAGAAGCCAACATCCAGACCAGCCCAACAAGAACCAGATCGGGACCTGGAGGAAAGACAGAGAAGGAATGAAAGACGTAGGGAAGAAAGAAAAAATACCCCCTGTTTCTTCTATAATCAAGGTAGATGTCACAAAGGAGACAGGTGCTTCTACAGACATGACGCTACAAGTGGTGAAGGGAGAGAGAGAGGCCGGAGCACGGAGAGAGGAGATCAAAGCCAGTTTGGAGGAAGAAACGAGTGGAGCGGAGAAAGAAGAGAAAGAGGACTTAGCAGAGAAAGAAGAGACCGAAGCGGAGGAAGACCAGAACCTAACTGGTGGGAGAGAAATAGTGACAACACCAGGGGAGGAGAGAGGAGCAGAAGCAAGAGCGGAGACAGGAGGAGGGTAATTGACACGGGAAGAATTGTCCCGGTGGTGCGTGCATAGGATTACACCACATACAACCTCCTGAGAACGAACAACCCTGAAAGGAATCGACCACCAATCAAGAGAGTGACATTTGCACCTTTGCACAAGTTAACCAAGACGCACATATTTCAGCACTATGAGGAAAGGAAAAAAACAAGAAAACCAAGAAAAAAAGGAAACAAAACATCACACATCAACTTCCTCTACTGCAATATTAATGGAGCCAGGGGAAAAATCAAGAGCCTGCGAGAAATAGTGACGATGGAAAAAACAGACATACTGGCCCTGACGGAGACCAAAGGACCCCCGCCAGCCCTGGAAGGCTTTGTATGGATGTCAAAGGAAAGGGAAAATGGAAAAGGTGGTGGAGTTGCAATTGCCGTCAGGGACTGCCTGGCGAAATACACCAGCACCCCGCATATAAACGAATGCAACGAAATGGAAGTAATCTGGGTTAATCTAAAAGTGCCAGGAAATGAAGAAATCTTCTTTGGTAGCTTCTACGCCCCCAAGAAAAAGCAGAAAAGGAACTTGTCATAGCACAATATGAAAAATTGAAGACCCAAGTCATGATGTTGAACCATAGAGGCAGCGTAATACTAGCTGGGGACTTCAATGCAAAGCTGAGGATGGAACTGCACAACCTTACCCAAGAAGTATCAAGAAATGGGAAAATACTAGAAAAGCTCATCCAAGAAACGCTCATGACTCAGATCAATGACAGGTCAACGACAGGGTCCTGGACCAGAGTGAACAGACACAACCCGGAAGAGAAGTCAATAATCGACTACATCATTGTCAACGAAAAAGGAGAGAAGTCCGTGTATGACCTGGAGATCGACGAAGAAGGGACAAAACGCCTAAAAAACCAAAGGAGCGAAAGCGACCACAACACCATAACTCTAAAAATAAGAACTGCACGCCAGGAAAAGAAGAAGAAAACTGCCACCAAGTGGAACATCAATGATGAAGCAGACTGGGAGCTGTACAACAAGATACTTAAGGAATACCTAAGAAAAGAAGACAACAGCTACCGAGCACTTGAGGCAGGAATAAAACATGCCCTGGAGGAGAGTATTGGAAGCAAAACTGTCACAATCTGTGAGGGAAGGAAGCCAAGAGAAACCGAAGACGTGAGACAGCTGAGGAGAAGGAAGAAAGAAATGAGGGAGAAACTAAGAAATGCCAAGCAGCATGAGAAAAAAGAGGCCCTGGATGATTACTACAAGTCCCAGTGGCAACTAAGAAAATCCATCGAAGACCTTGAGACACACAGGGTGAGGAACACCCTGGAAGAAATCAACAAGAGTAAAGACAAAAATCACATCTGGAAAGTAAGAAAGAGACTGATAGGGAAAAAGAGAGCAGAATATGACACAATAGACGAAAACGGAGAGCAAATCGCAGACGCGCTGACAGCTAAAGAGCACATCGCAAAGTACTTCGAGGACCTCTACCAAGCCAGAGAGGCTAGTGAGGAAGGAAACGACTGGACAAAGATCATCATCGAAGAAAATAAAGCCACAATAAGTAGACTGACCACCGGCGAACAGCTGACCCCAATCAGCGAGAAAGAACTAAGGAGGGCAAGGAGAATACTGAAACCCAGGAAGAGCTGTGGCCCTGATAACATCCCCAATGAAGCCCTAAAACACGCCGATGATGACAACACCAGGACAATATGTAAGCAGTTTAACAGAATCATGCACAGTAACGACATCCCAGAAGGATGGAAGAAAGGCAGAATCATCACCATCTATAAAGGGAAAGGGGTGAAAGGAAAATGCTCAAACGAGAGAGGAATATCCATCAGCAGCAACATGGGAAAACTCTTCGAGAGAATCATAAATGAGAGAGCAAAGGAACAGCTAGATATCAGCGACTACCAGGGAGGAGGAAAGAAAGGAGCGAACACTGCAGACCACATCCTCACCCTGAGGGAGGCCATAAGGAGAGGAAAAAATGTCTACATAGCGTTCCTTGACGTCACCAAAGCGTACGACAAAGCATGGGCGGAGGGCATCATGCACGTCTTAGAAAAACAAGGGATCAGAGACAAGCTATGGAGTACGATTAAGGAGCTAAATGAAGACCTCAAGGCAGTGGTGGAGACCAAACACGGAACCACAAGGGAGATAAAAATGAAGGACAACATAAGACAGGGAGGAGTACTATCAGTAATAATGTATGCCACTCTTATGGATGAAATTGCAAAAGAAGTGAGGAGACGAAACCTGGGAGTAGCCATGGGAGGTGGACAGAGACTGGGTTGCCTCCTTTGGATGGACGACGTGGCATTCATATCACAGAGAAAAGAAGAACTCCAAGAAATGTTGGACATAGCGAAAGAAGTAGGAACTAAATACAGGATCTTGTTCGGCGAGGAAAAAAGCAAGATCCTAAAAATTGGGAAAAAACTACCTGATGCTGAATTCTACCTTGGAGACATGAAACTGGGCATCTGCGAGAAGTACAAATACCTAGGAACTATCTTCTCCACCAGTAACAACCTGGACGAACACATAACGGAAATAAAGAGGAAGTCTGAAGCTGCGTACAACACGGCCATGGCCATAGCAGGAAGTGTAGACTTAAAAAACATTGAACTAAAAGTGATGTGGGAGTTCCTAAATACATGCATCTTCCCAATTATCACATACGGATGGGAAGCAGCTGTCCCTAGAAAAAAGGACACAAGGCAAGTGAAACAGATAGCAGACAACATAATAAAAAGGATCCTAATGACCCCTAGAAGCACACCGTGGGAACCCCTGTACCTAGAAACGGGATTCCTGGAAATGAACCTGGCAATCTCAATAAACCGCCTGAACTACCTGCAAAAAATGGAGAAGAGCAGGAACACCATCCTGAACATGATCCAAGAAGATCAAGACCCTGCAAGTTGGTGGACTATCTACTCGAAGGAGATGAAAGAAGTAACAGCAGTCGACAGTCCCGCCAGAAACAGCCGCTCCATCAACACACAGAAGAGAGAAATTAAGAAAAACATGCTCAACAAACTGATGGAAATGGTCAATGAAGGACGCAACAAGACTAAGACGAAATTCTACCTGGACAACAAGACCCACATAAAACCTGGCAACAGAGCAGCATACCTGGACAAGTGCACCCGGATGGAAGCTAGCATAATCTTCAAAGCAAGGACAAGAATGCTCAGAGTCAAATGTAACTACAGAAACATGTTCCAAGACTCCACGTGCAGACTCTGTAAAGCCGAGGAAGAAGACCAGGAACATGTCCTGGAAACATGCACTGATGAAAACAGGACCAACGTCGGACAGGTTACCGCCCAGGACATATTTAATGAGGACCCCACCAAGCTAAAAGTCACAGCAGAAAAAATTAGGAAAATAATGGACTTAATCGAGTGCAGCTCCCCGAGAGGGTCGAGCAACCCGGCAGATCCGGGCACGCACACCAACTGAACTGAACTGATTTTGGCCTCAAACGTTCCCCTGATCCTGTCCCTTTTCAATTAAGTGACCCCTGAACCGTGCCCTCCCTGGGGCATGCCAAGGACCCCAGTGGCCAGGACAGGACCCAACCAAATTGAACACAAGTCCCCCAGTGCTCATAGAGGGCCTATCTCCTGACCTGGTCAGAATTTGTCGTTTGCAATTGTGAGGGTTGTAGGATAGATGGACAGGATGGTGCAGAATTTTGGGTAATGTCCTTGTAGGACAAATAGGAAAAATGCACTATAGAATTCTCATGCATCTGGTATGTATAACCATACACTCTTAACAAAAAGGTTTTACACAATTGGACAGGATGGTGTAGAATTGCGGGTTATGGTCTTGTGGGACAAATAGGAAAAAATGCACCATAGAATTTTCATGCATGTGTTATAACCATACACTCACAAAAGCAACACTTAGATAATCCAGCTGCACTGGACTCCACAATGGAACACCTTTCGCTCAAGTTGGGAGCATAGGGCTCCATCATAGGGCCTTCCCAACAGTATTGAACGTTTTCAATTCAGTTGAACCCCTAACCAAATTCAGAACCTTTTTTTGGCTGTGGAACAGTGTGGGTTCTTTATATATACCTTCAAGAACCTTTTGAGTTAGGAGTGTAGAGTCATATAACTCCCAGGTGCAAGTAGGAGATTTCTTAGAGAAGATCACACTAGCTAATTGTAAAGAAATCAAGGAATGATGTTGCTGGATTACCATTCTCAATAAAATTGTCTGTGATAGTATGGATAGCCATCTGTTTTCGACATTTAAAGTTTAGATGTTAAATTTGGGAGAACTCGAGAGAAGACAGAATGCAGAACATTTTTGGCATCAGCAAAAACTATTAAACTTCAATCTTCCTGTATAGAAGTGACTTCCCAGCAAATTGCCAATTAGGCCAAATGCTGGTTGAAGTGATATGACACTCTGAGACAATCAAGCCTATACAAGAAAGATGTGGCTCCAAAGGCTCCAGTCAGTCTTCTTCTGTACTGAATGTATTCTCTTGCAAAGGATGTTTTGGGCTGGCTCAGGCTTGCTTAAGGCAACTGTACAGCTCATTCAGATTAGCCCAGTTATGTACAGAGCACATTCTACAGACAAGACAAATATCAATATGACAGATATATATGGGGAGCCTGGAGGACTCCATATATTGGCTTCTTTATGAGCAGTTGTGTTCATTTGGCTAGAAGAGACAGCTGGTGGTATTTGACGAACCAGCTGGGGCACAGATACCTAGACGCTTCATCAGCGCACTGCACATCTTTGCTCCACATTTCTGTGCTATAGACTATGAAAAATATGTCTTCATTGTCTTGTGGCTTAATATGGTCTTGTTCGGCTGTTTGTTTTGGACTTATAGCTCTTTTGGTTGGCAGAGTTTGTTGTGAAACAATTTGAAGTGTCATATGATCATGCACTATACAATATCCAATCTTCAGTTAATCAGACTGAAAACACCCTACCCATTATTCAGCTGGGCTCAATTCTTAATAGAAAATATCTTTTTAGATCCATCACACATTTGCTGGATCACCAGTACTGCATTGAGGTTTTATCCATAAGCCAGCAATAGAGGAGGTAAAACTACCCTCAAATTGAGTTCCTTCTGTTTGAAATTGCCAATAAATCATGTCTTTAAAATGAAAATAGACAGAAAAGAGCTGATTATTAAATATGCAAAGGAACTACTCATTGTAACTAAAGACAATTGGTCCACAGCCTGATTTATAGTTTGTCAGTTTCTGGGTGACTTGCCGTGTCATCCCACAGTAGCCAATTCACACCAGTTCACAGGGTTGGTCAGGCATCCGTGCTAATGTCTTAAATTGAAGCACTCTCTGGAAATCTGGCTCTCTATTTAACCTTAATCCCTGGCTGCTACCAATCTCCTTTGATTTCTTGATTTTCATTGATGAGTCAGTGCGGATGGAACTATAAGCTAAACAAGGGATTTGCTATCATGCACCAAAATGCTGGAATGTGGAGATTGGCAGTAGGCCTACTTTGAATTGATGAAGGGAATGAAAAAGTTGTGAAATCATGAAGCAATTTCCTAAACAAAGTGATTTCATATAAAATTGTCAGGAAGTAACTTGTTGAAATTGTTAGCTTTTTAAAAATCCTAGAAATTAATCGGTGTTCATTCAAAGATCTAAGTCTGTATTTTGCCTTATAGTTGCTTGGGGAAAAACTTGGCAGGGAGGGAGCATGAGTATGCACTGATTGATTGTTGAAAAACTACTGAGACATGAATTGCCATAGAAGTACTGTACAATACATTATGATGTATTCTTCCCACTACAGAGAAGCTTTTGACAAAATCAAATTGTTCCCTGTTGTTGCCAAAATGGTATGCAATGCATGCGATATTGTTATATTGTCCTCGCAGTCAGCTGATTATGAACGAAGTCAATTATAATCAAAATAGGAGCAATAACATGAGGTTGACATAAAAAAATGAACATGAATGTGCCAATTCAGAAAACGAGCAATGTCACTCACAATTTCACCTAATTGAGATACTCAGTTATTTGTTACAGATGATTTCATATTTTTAGACATTTGAGGTAGAAAATACATCATTTTTCTTGCAACTTTCATTGGTCGAGACAAGGTATGACAACACTCTCTCCTGAAAAGTGACATAGCATTTTACATGGGTGACCATGACATTTTAAGCCATTGATCTCCTAACAGGGACTGACTTTAGCAGTTTCAAGTGAGTGTTTCAGTTTGTGTTTCACACATTTTCGGTACATACATACTGCAAGTCCAATGTTGTGCATTCTGACGATTAGGATCAGGTATGCAATGACTGTTTATACAGAAAATAGAGATGTATAATTGTGAATGTAACATTTTCTCAGAAGAGGGGCTCAGCTCAGGTGGCAGGACAATGGGCTACCAATCGCGGGGTCCTTGATCTGATTCCCACTGGGATTTTCTTATGAATGTTGACCACATCACTGGGCTACCATCCTGTCCTGAGGGACCATTCAGAATTTATGATTCTGGGGAGTTTTGTTGGAACTTTCTATCATAAATGTATACCCCCTTTGGTCTCATGCTTATTTGTACCTCTCATATATTCCATGTGGATTTTTAGTATGTCCCCTTTTCTTTTATTAAAATTTCATACCCCCTTAAGCATGATGTGAGTAATAAAAGTACCCCCCTTGAAACATGTTCAAAAAATTGGTGCTCCGCCGGGCAAAACTCCAATTCCTCTCAAGTCATAAATTCTACTTAGCCTGTACGGCACATAGATTCTGGACAAAAGGTAAAAATTAGTACTGTCCCACTTGAAGCATGTAGCACCCACTCAGGTAAAACTCCCATCTCCCCCTCAACCCAGTCATAAATTCTGAATAGTCCCTTACTGATAATTTAGTGTAAATAGATGCAAAGCCATTAAGAGTCAGCATGAAACTGATTTAATATCAATTGAAACAATCAACAGTTGTACATAAGGGTGTGAAATACAAATGTTCACGAAGAAGTGAAAAAATTCATGTGGATTGCGATTTGACATGTGTGAACAACTGCCAACATACCAAGTTGGCCTTTGCAGTATACTATTGGTCAAAATTATGACATCATTTTTCCAGCAAACATCACTTGCTTAAAGCAAGCTGAAAAAAGTGACACGCAATGGGCAACTTGACCAATCACCTGGCAGGATTTTCTGATGTCACACCAGAAATTTTGCTAAATATTTTGTTATTTGAGAAAAGTCTACAAATATGAAATCATCTGTAACCGAAACTTCTGTACTAATAAGTTTTTTTCTTCACAAACCACAATGCCATACTTTGCCTGCGCATCAAATTACTTAATGGCAAGCTTATGGCTCTTGATTGATACAGTATTTAATTGACTCACAAATTATCATATGTGTTGGAGCTGAGTTCCTACATTTTATTTAGCAACATACCTCCATTTTCACTTTTAAATGGATGGAGAGTTCTGGTGAAAAGTAGGCCTACTTCGTAGAATATTAATCTGTTTCTGTGAAATGTAGATATAAATGGAGACAGATTTAAATATAAATTTTTTCTTAGCTTGTGCTGTGTTGGATACATCTCAAATTAAGATGTAGATCTGGAAAATGTGTTCCCCATTTCTGTAAATAATTAAATTATACTGCAAAGGAATTCCTCTGTCTCCATCCATCGACTGAATCTTGAATTCAGCCTTACTTGGTCTGAAGAGTCAATTTAGTGAATTCAGTCTTTGTTGCCAGGGGCATGAAACAGGATTGCAGCAAGACTAATTCATCCTTCTCCACATCCAAATCCGGTTGTCAATGAAGCTACTTGAAAAATATTGACAAGGGCCAGTCTGCAAGCAAATGCAATGATGGTGATTTGCTATACTTCGGCAGCTGGGTCCAACTCTTGTCAAGTATTGCAACTTCTGCAAATTCTCCCCTGGTTCCTGTAGTTACTGTTACAGCAAATACTTCTTCTCTCTGATACTCTTGGTATTCTAGGCCTATATAGTTCTGCTTCCTCTTGTAGTTTATGTATCTACAGTGATTGGTTTAAACATTCTTCTTTTGCAACAATCCAATTGATATTACAAACCTGATGTTGGATCATTTTTATTACTCCTAATCCTTTGTATCATATTTCTATATTACTTAAATTATTGTATTAGTGTGATACCCGTGTGTTGTTCAGTATATAAGTATGCCAATAATTTGTGTAAATAACTCTGCTGGTTAACATGGGCTTTTATGGAAGTTTCTTTTCACTGAAATGCTCTGTTTGTACTAATATTGATTGATTATTGTAAAAAAATACCACCTGTAATCTTTTAACTTTCACTGGTTATGAATGAGCCTGTAACTTTTTCATTGATACAGGTTCTGCATTACAGAAACAGCTTGTCATAAAGTCATGGAAACCTTTACAATGCCCAAAAGCCAAAACTGATCTCTGTGAACAAATAGTGCTTGACTGATCCTAATAAGCAAAAGTTTTAGCCAGCAATTATTTTAAATGAGCAATCCATCAATTCCTTTGAATGGGAGTAATGGCATTGCCTAATTGGCTGCATGAAAAAAAGTAACTAATTAGTTTTCTATTGTCTATCACTTCAATGGCATTCAGGCAAGAATCATTCATCCCATCGACACTGAAAATTCATCCCAAAACAAAAGATCACTTGACAGATTACCACAATAAAACAAGAGAAGATCCGAAGCATTTGGCCACCACAACCTGCCAATCAATGCACAATAATACAGCTGTTAGGAAGTGTTTGAAAGTGAAATAGATATTATTATTGCTAATATAACTTATTAATAAAGTATTACGATTGATGAATTAACCTTCTTAAAAACTTCTAATCTCCTGAAGGTAAATTCATCAATCGTAATGAATCCGGAGATCGATAATCTACATTCAAGATGACTAAGGCAGTTTTCCATAAATTGTGACATCATTATTTCGCTAATCAGACCATTCTCCCAAATTTATGGTTATTAAAAATGTAGACTGTTTATATGTTTTTGAGAATTCACATATCTAATAATCTCAAACATTTTTGCATGCCAGTCAACTTTGAACCCTCAAATAATGTTGTTATCTCTTTTTACAGCTCACTCAACTTTCTTTAGCATCATTTGAATGAGGTCCCTTGTGGAATTCATCGAAGGTAGACTTTAAAGCCATCTCTATTTTGACCAACATTTCGTAGGAATCCATACACTGTGAGGTATCTTTTTCACCAAGAGAAACTTCATTAAAAGAGTGATACAATATTCCAGGAACTCTAAATATCTTTCACCCATGCCTGTTATTGTGCTGTGAAAATATTTCCACTGAAATCATCAAGGGATAATGCCTTCGGCAGGCCTATATAAGGATGTTTTGTTGAAGTTTGTGTGGGAGTTTGTGAATAGTAATAACCAACTGCACCTCAAAATAGTCTGACTGACAAGTGACATTGGCTTATATCTACTTTATTGAGGTATATCAAGATTGTTTACCTCATACTGTTCGTAATTTTGTGGCTTGTTGTTTTTAGATAAGCCAACAAAATACCTGCAAGCACTTTAAGCAGCACAAACAGTGCATGGTTCCAACACAGGCACACCGGTGACGGATATGCTCAGGAGAAGAAGAAGAAAGCATGGTCGACCTTTGACCCATGGAAGCCAGTCCGTTTTAGTTTCTTTATAAATTTTTCCATCACAGAAGGGCAACAAAAGTGACTGGTTGAAAGATAAAAACCTACAGAGAATGTAGCGTAAATTTGAATGAGATTGGTGAAAGAGAGTGACCTCCAGAGTGCTGACGAGATTGCATGAAATTCTCAGGGTAAAAGCAGCTGTGCTGCTAAAAATCTTTTTTACCTTCAGCTAACGAAGTTCAAAGAAGGTGTTGTAGTCACTTTGGTAAAATGCTGTCCGTCCGCCAAAACTGACAAAAAAAAATTTGCTTTAAGATATACATAGAGTATACCGGATGACAACAGGATCCACAGGAAGGATGCACATCCTCCAGATTTGCATGAATTGGTGTCATCAGGTCGTCCATCATTTATGACAGGCAGGAATCACAGAGGGATGTAACACCTGTAATACTGAAAGGGCAACCACCACTAGACGAAATTCCTTCTTGTACTTAAAAAAAGGAAAGTCATCTTTGACAGGAAGGGGCGCCTTATTCAAGAAGTCAATTGGAGCTCTATTGGAAGTCACAGGAAAGTCTGAAGTCACTGGAAGATACTCTCATTGGACATCTTCATTATAGCCCCTTTCCAGCATTTCTTTTCTATAGTATTGGACTATTAGCAGATGGTAAAGACTACTAAAGGAGATGATAGCCATCTTTGACCACTGGCAAGTTCGCGAATAGGTGTGAAGACTTTCTTTCAATATTTCAGCCGGACAAATTCAAGCAAGTACAATGTGCTCAGCTGCTTGACAATACCTTGTCCCGTTGCTGCAAAAGTGTTTACAGACAACCCAGATGAAGAAGCAAAAAATAATTTTTTCCCTTCTCACTAAAATGCAATGGGATACACAGCAATCCAGATCATTCAGTCTCAATCTGCCAATTCCCGAAACTAGCCACTCTTGGACTCTACAGTCTTTCCCAACCCTCAGTCAATTGATATTTGTTGGTAGAGGCATGGAACAGGATTTCTGCCAGACTTATTCATCCTTCTCCACGTCCAGATCCTGCCGTCAATGAAGCTACTTGAAAAATATTGACAAGGGCCAGTCGGCAAGCAAGTGCCATGATGGTGATTTGCCGTACTCCTGCAACTGGGTCCGACTCTTTTCACACCTTGCAACTTCTGCAAATGCTCTACTGGTTTCTACAACTGCTATAGCAAACAAAAAACCATCTTTTTCCTTGAAGATGCTATAGTCATACGCTGTAAGCAGTCCACCATACCTCTTGAGTTCTGACTCTTGTCGCATCTTACAATTTCTGAAGGAAATTCTCCTCTTGTTCCTGCATGTAAATACTACTGCCTCTCCCTCATACTCCTGGTGCAGTAGGCCTATATAGCTGTGCTTCCTCTTGTATTCGATGTATCTGCAGTGCTTGGTTGAAGCATTCTTCTTTTGCATCCGTCAAATTAATATTCTAAACCTGATGTTTGATTTTCGTTACATCTAATTCTTTGTTTCCTATTTCAAAATTACAAACTCAGTCTTTCTCTTAAATCATCTTATTGAATTAATGTGATATTGTTTATTTTTCAGCATATAAATTTACCAGTAATTTGTGTAAATGACGGGCTTTTGCAAATGCAAGCCTGTTTTGACTGAAATGCTCTGCTGTACTAACATTGATTTATTATTATAAAGAAATACAATTCGTAATTTTCTAACTTTCACTAGTTATAAATGAGAATGTAACTTTTTCATTGATACAGATTCTGCATCCCAGAAACAGCTTGTCGTAAATTCACTGAAACCATCACAATGCCCAAAAGCCAAAACTGATCTCTGTGAACAGCGGCTCCAAACTGAATAGTGCTTGACTGATCCTAATAAGCAAAAGTTTTAGCCAGAAATTATTAATGAGCATTCCATCATTCCTTTGAATGGGAGCAATGGCATCGCCTAATTGGCTTCATGCAAAACAGTCCCTAATTAGTTTTCTATTGTCTATCACTTCAATGGCATTAGGCAAGAATCATTCATCCCGTTGACACTGAAAATTCATCCCAAAACAAAAAGATCACTTGACAGATTACCACAATAAAAGAATAGAAGATCCGAAGCATTTGGCCACCGCAACCTGCCAATCAATACACAATAATACAGCTGCTAGGAAGTGTTTGAAAGTGAAATAGTTATTATTGTTGCTAATGTAACTTATGAATAAGGCATTACGATTGATACCTTCTTAAAAACTTCTAATCTCCTGAAGTAAATTCATCAATCGTAATGAATCCGGAGATCGATAATCTACATTCAAGATGAATAAGGCAGTTTTCCATAAATTGTGACATCATTATTTCACTAATCAGACCATTCTCCCAAATTTATAATTATTAGAAATATAGACTGTTTATATGTATTTGAGAATTGACATATCTAATAATCTCATACATGTATGCCAATCAACTTTGAACCCTCAAATAATGTTTAAGCATCTCTTTTTACATTTCACAAAATTTTCTTTAGCATCAAAAGTTCTACCCCTCACATTATTAGTTCATTTGAATGAGGTCCCTTGTGGAATTCATCGACGGTAGACTTTAATTTTAAAGCCCTCTCTATTTTTACTGACATTTCACAGAAATCCGTATGAAGCAAAGTATCTTTTTTCACCAAGATAAACTTCATTAAAAGAGTGATACAATATTCCAGGAACTCTAAATATCTTTCTCCCATGCCTGTTATTGTACTGTGAAATTATTTCCACTGAATTCATCAAAGGATAATGCTGTGACGCAGTAATCTGATGCCTTCAACAATCAACAGGCCCATATATAGATGTTTTGTGGAAGTTTGTGTGGGAGTTTGTGAATAGTAATAACCAACTGCACCTCAAAATAGTCTGACTGACAAGTGACATTGGCTTATTTCTACTTTATTGAGGTATACGAAGATTGTTTATCACATACTGTTCATCATTTTATGGTGCAATGCTTGTCCCTTTAGATAAGCCAAAACAGCTGACGAAGTTTGAAGAAGGTATTGTAATCACTTTGGTAAAATGTTGTCCGTCCGCCGAAACTGTCAAAAAAAAATTACTTAAAGACATGCATAGAGTGTACCGGAAGACAACAGGATCAACAGGAAGGATGTACATCCTCAATTGCATGAATTGGTGTCATCATCACAGGTCATCCATCATTTATGACAGGCAGGAATCACAGAGAGATACAACACCTGTAATACTGAAAGGGCAACCACCACAAGAGGAAATTCATACTTGTACTTGTACATAGAAAGGGAAAGTCATCTTTGACAGGAAGAGATGTCTGGTTCAAGAAGTCGATAGGAGCTCTATTGGAAGTCACAGGAAAATCTGGAAGATACTCTCATTGGTCATCTTCATTGTAGCCCCTTTCCAGCTTTTATTTTCCATAGTATTGGCAGATGGTAAAGACTACTGAAGGAGAAAATAGCCATCTTTGACCTCTAGCAAGTTCATGAGTAAGTGTATTATTTTCGATATTTCAGCCGGAAATATTCAAGCAAGTACAATGTGCTCAGCTGCTTGACAATACCTTGTCCGGTTGCTGCGAAAGGGTTTACAGACAACCCAGATGGAGAAGGAAATAAGGTATTTTTTTGTGCCTTCTCACAAAAATGCAAGGGGCCCCAGCAATCCAGGTCATTCAGTCTCAATCTGCTGATTCCCAAATCCAGTCACTCTTGGTTTGTACAGTCTTCCCAACCCTCTGTTTGTTTGTCTTTTTTGCCAGAGGCATGTAGCAGGATTTCAGGTCCACTTATTCATCCTTCTCCACATCCAGATTTTGCTGTCAATGAAGCTACTCGAAAATATTGACAAGGGATTGAAAGGAAAGTGTGCAAGCAAATGCCATGATGGTGATTTTCCATACTCCTGCTGTCCTACAGCTGGGTCCGACTCCTGTCACATCTTACAACTTCTGCAAATTCTCCCCTGGTTCCTGTAACTGCTTCAGCAAACCGAAAATCATCTTTTTCGTCAAGATGGTATATATTCAAGCCCACTGCTCAACTTGAGGTGCTGTGCAGTTTACGGGGTTTTATTTTTGTTGGGACTGCTACTTCCAAAACCTAAATGTTAAACACATTTCAATGAATGGACATTGTAAAACATGCATGCAATGTTTACCACTAACTACGAAATTTGTCTATGAAACAGTGCAAGCACTATACAAATTATGAAAAGTTGTAAAGGCATGCAAAAATAATTCACAAGAATCAGAACAAGGAAGCCAACTCCTCCGTTGATAATATCCCTGCTATGCACTTTACTAGAGACACAATATATACGTATCTCACTCCACTTATTCACAAGCAGTTTCTTTGGCATTATGCAAGAAATGTAAATTTGATGCATGCCTGTATAGACACAATGTATATATGAATCTCAACATGGATTCATCAATTCATTACTGTGCTCATTAAGCAAACAAAGAAGAACGACCAAGTCTAGAAATCACAAAGCTATGGATCAAAGAACATAGCATTGTCTTTTTTCAGCAGACATTATCAAGAATTTAAAACCACATGAAAAGTAGATGTGAATTCTCACTAAATTCCACAAATTCATTTTACATTACATTACTCAACACAGAAATATTCACATAGGTATTCAATCAGGACACATTCTGAGGTAGGACTATAGCAGTTGAAGTTGTTAATTAGAAATGTGTACCAAATCAATACAAAACGGCACGTATATTCTGTATTGACAAAAATTATCTTTACTCATTTCACACATTAAGCACATCTTTAAAAAAATCATGAACCTTGAAATTCTCTGATCATAAAATACATATCCCTCTAAAACCAAAGAACAATCCCATCCCACACAGTATTAGTCACATGGAATGAGATTTCTTATGTAATTTATCAAGGCTCCTCTTAAAAGCTGCCTCTATAACGAAATTTCACTGGAATTCGTATGAAATCTGTATACCGTGAAATATCTTTTTCATCTACATCCACTTTTGAACCAAGGTTTGCTACAGTATTCTGAGAACTACATTGTGTAACTGTCTAGCTCTCATGCTTAGTGTTGTGAAGTAATTTACAAAGAGTAAAGCAATTAAGGGACATGTAATTTGCGATGCAGAGTGGTGATGCCCATGGTTTGCTTTCTGTTTTATGCAACCCTCTGATTCCTGTTTCACTAAAAACCTTTGCGCCATTGTCTCATTATTTTACCCTCCGTTTTGTGAAGGGTGTGATGAAGGAAGGGGCTTATGGGCAACCCTGATGTAGACAAAAACATTGGTATGAATTGGGGTTGCACGCCTCTCCCAGGAATGCACAGGGTCACTACTTAGTCAGATATTCTACACAATCTCGATCTGCAGAATCATGAATCTGGCACTTCTTGATCTATAGTGTCTCACATGAACCCCAAGCCTCCTGGTCTTTGTTGCCAGGGGCATGAAACAGGATTGCAACAGGACTTATTCAATATTCATCCCTGCTGTCAATGAAGCTACTCGAAAAATATTGACAAGGGCCAGTCTGCAAACAAATGCCATGATGGTGATTTGCTATACTCCAGCAGCTGGTTCCAACTCTTTTCACACCTTGCAACTTCTGTAAATTCTCCTCTGGCTCTGCCGCTCTGGAAACTGTTACAGCAAATACTACCCCATATAGTTCTGCCTCCAATCCACTTGTAGCAGATATCTACATTGAGCGTAGTTCGAGGAACATGTACCTGCGAATGACTGTAACTTCTCAAACCTCAGATATATAAATTGTTAAAGAATTTAACCAATTTATGAACTCAGAAGAAGCCTCACTGTGACTATATTGTAAATAGTAAATTGATAAACCTTACAAAAAGCAATCCATGAAATATATTTTAATGCTCTCTTGGTAGAATGGTGAGTCTGTTGTTTTGAACTTAATAATGCATACTATTTTCATCAGTTTTGATGTTCCTATGCAACAATGTGCACTCATTGATCGTTTAACATTGTTGATTACGATTTGTTTATATCTTGCTGGCAGCTCAGGTGTGCGTATGAGCACAAGTGATGAGGTCCATCTACCTGGACATTACCTGACCTACTTGCATATTGATAACTGTGTCAGCTTGAGGTCATCCGATTTCTGGCAGACTCTCCAGCTGTGCTGTTCGTTTAGAGTCTGTGAGCAGACTGGAATACTACACTTATTAATGCATCAAAAAACAGATAAGCACATTATTTGGTCAGCTTAATACATGCATGTAGGCCTATCTTAAAAACAACATATTCAAAATTCACAGGAGCAGTTACGAAATATCTCTTTTCCAGCAAGTCTAATAATTTTATTATGACGTGAATCAAGACTACAGTCGTACTTGTCATCGGTAACTACTACACAATATACATTAGTATGTTTAACTTCTATGCATAGAATACATGTCAAGTCATTTACGAAGAATCAACCAAAGAACGCTTAATTTGTGATGATTCCTGATGTATTGGACTACTGGGCACATTGTGTAGGAGTTACTGATTACACAATAATTGAGTGTCCCCCCAAAAAAGGTCTGACATATTGGACATATTAATAATGACTGGTGTAGTAATTTAGGATGACACTTGTTTTTCTTTTTCAGTCGCACATATATAAGTTTCTTCTGTTCTATCTATACAGTGTAGCTCTGTTATAAATCATACACTTTTTTTAACTGTACATTCTCCAGATCTGAATGATTTGGTGTCATCATCACAGGTCATCCATCATTTATGACAGGCTGGAATGACAGAGGGCTACAATACCTGAAACACTGAAAGGGCAACTATCGGAACAGGAAATTCATACTTGAAGAGTGTTTAAGGGTGAAAAGGGAAGTCTTCTTTGACAGGAAGGGCCATCTAATTCAGGAAGTCACTTGGGAGCTATAGAACTGATGGGGATATTCTGAGGTTGCAAGAGGATACCAGGAGTCACCATACTATCATTGGTCATCTACATGACAGCTGCTTTCTTAATGTGTCAGAGATGCCACCAACAAGATCACACCTTTTTGTGATTCTGTCAGTTGGTGTGCAAGGAGAGCAATGAGGATACCTTTGACCAGTGAGTATTTTTTGAGGAAGCATTAAGATGTCCTTTTTTATTTTGGTCAGCTTATATTTCTTACATAGGTGGTCTTACATGATAATTTCCACCAAAATTATTAATGGGGAAATTCACTTTTTTCTACACAAATTCAAGCAATGTTTATAAATTTCAGCTGGAAAAACTGAAAGTATATTTCATACGTATGAAATCATAGCTTCATTCTTCTTGTTGACTCCTTTAAATAACATGATATATGGATGATATTGATACTTGACCCAGAATGATGGTAGCAACTCTACAGCCAGCTAGAAAAAGCCATTAGCAGACACAGTTTTTCAGTTTATTTCAATTTCTCTGAAGCTGTAACTACCAGAAGACATGAAATGTAATGTTGCAGTTGTTCTAAAATTGTCCTTTACATGTGAGTCTTTTGTCGTTTCCATTTCCAAATGGAGCTAGAGTATCTTGCAGCAATTACTTAATGAAATGTTGCTCAATCATATTGTCACATTTCTACTTCTTGTAGGCAGAATACAACAAAGGCACAATGCAAAGGGTGTAGTCAAGTTTATACCAGAACCAGAAATAAACAGATAAAATCCTAAAAGCAGTATTGTGTTGGATTACAATTCTGCATCCAGCACCTTTCCATCACATCTCTCTAGAATGCCCTGAATCGCTCTTCTTAAGCCCCTTTATAAGATCAATGAATGAGTTTTGCTTTCTGTTTCTTGGAACCCTCTGAACCTTGTTTAGCTAAAAACCCCTTGCTTCATTGTTCTACTATTCCGTGCTCGGTTTTGTTGAGGGTATGATGAAGGAAGGGGCTTATGGGCAATGATGATAATGGAGACAAAATACATGTTATGAATTTAGGTTGTATGCCTCTCCTTAGAATGCATAGGGTCCGGCTACTTAGTCAGATAGTCTACACAATCTCGATCCGCAGAATCATGAATCTGGCCTTTCTTTGGCTATGGAGTCTTTCCTGAACCTCCCAGTCAGTTGGATTTGTTGCCAAGAGTGTGAAACAGGATTACGATTGGGGTTATTCATTCTTAATGTCAATAATTATTTCAAAAGCTATTTGAAAAATATTGACAAGGGCCAGTCTGCAAGCAAGTGCCATGATGGTGATTTGTCACACTCCTGCAGCTGGTTCTGACTCTTGTCACATCTTACAAATTTGCAATTTCTGCTGTAGTACTTCTAACTGTTACAGGAAATTCATATAAATTCATTTTTTTCACAGCTGCTCATATGACTGACATCACTAAACTTACGGAACAGTGAACGTGGTGCATTTACATACTGTCACAGTTTTCGAATGCTTTAAAGAATTCATGATGTGGCTATAATATATTTCAGAAAGTCACATAGCATACACTTCAGTATGAAGTCAAGTGACTCTCCATTTTGTGCTATTGAAGCAAGTGCAAATGTAACCGGAGTGGTGGTTCTCACAATGAGAATCTGTTGGACTGATTTGAAGTACTGATCGTTTAACCTCTGGTTATTAATTGGCATTTCATTCCTTTAAAATGGGAACAATAGCATTGCTCATTGTCTCCATGCAAAGAGAATTCCCATTTTAGCATTCTTTTGTCTACCACTTCAGTGACTTCAATAACATGAATCAATCATAAGAGTTCATGTAAAACTTCCAAAACAACAGATTACCACAAAGCAAGAAAAGATTGGGGTATGCTTGGATATAATATCTAGCTGGAAAACATAATTGAGGTTTTTTCTACTGCAGAAACTTGAAAAATTGGCACAAGTGTGTCATAGTTGCAATGCATTTGGAAAAAATTATCAGAAATAATTCTGTTGTGATTCCAAATTTTCTTTAATACTAAATGATTTTAGATATGAAGCAATGATTTCTTTTGATGACACCAATACGAGTATTTCTCTTGACTTTGACCAATTTGAGAAAATAAGTATTTTTAGTGTTAACATCGATTTTGACAATAGGCCAATCAAGGAGCTTCACACTGCCCTGGATGAGATATCCCACATGTTATTGGATACAATCTCTTGACAGAATTTTCGGAATCCTGTCCTGAAAGCTGTTTCTATTTATACCAACATTTCACAGTGAGCCAAATTCTGTGATGTCTCCTTTTTGCACCAAGATCTAATCCACAAAAAGTGTGAATCAAGGTTTGAAGCAATATATTACATGAAACATAGATGTCTGACTCCCATGCCTATTCTTGTGAAGTCATTTACGGAGAATCAATCAAGAGAAAAATAACTTGCACATCAAAAACAAGACACTCTAGTGCATATACTTTGTGATGAATGGCGTAGGAGTTATGGATTAGTATTAATGGAGTGCTCTAAAAATGGTGTCACAAAATAAAATTTGAAACACAGTAAGGATGTACATCTTTCAGAAAAGCAAGAAATGGTGTCATCATCACAGGTCATCCATCATTTATGACAGGCAGGAATCACAGAGGGATTCAACACCTGTCATACTGAAAGGGCAACCACCATATGGAGAACTACAAAATAAAAGAATGTTACATCCCCACAATCCTGACTGATCTGAAACCAAGATGGTCAGTTTTTTTGGGCATGTTCTTGGCTTTTCTGACCATTGACTTGTCAGTCCTCACTTTGGCCCATTAATGGACAATTAGCATTTTTAATCAACTGTTTTGGATGGGGGCCTTAGCTTGCCTGATTGGTTGTATGTTAGAAAAAAAAGTTGTGAAGGCTGTTAGGTAATTCAAGCACATAATATCAACATAATGACAAGATTTGTTTAAAATTGTGTGTGAAGAGTTTCACAGTTTGTAAAGTCACTAAAGCGGAAAAACAGCAAGTGTATAGTATATGATTTGCCTTAGAATTTTACTGAGCTTGCAAGTACTGTACAGCAAGTGAAGGGGCCCAAGAGTGAGTGAAGGATCTGGTATTTACTGTAGCAGTTACAGGAACCAGAAGAGAATTTGCAGAATTTGTAAGATATGACCAGAGTTGGACCCAGCTGCAGGAGTATGGCAAATCACCGTCTTGGCTTTTTCTTGCAGACTGGCCCTTGTCAATATTTTTCAAGTAGCTTCATTGACAGCAGGATGTGGATGTGGAGAAGGATGAATAAGTCTGGCTGCAATCCTATTTCATCAGCGTTCATGTCCCTCGCAACAAAGACCAACAGAATGAATGGACTGAACATTCTGAACAGACTCCATGGTCCAGGAGTGAATGGATACAAGACTCGGCAGATTGGATTTCACTCCAGGGCTCATCGCATTCCGGGGAGATTCATATGACCACAATCATACCCATATTTTCTGTTTCCAATAAAGTAGTCCCCAAGCCCCGTCAAATACCCCTAACCAAGTGGAGGGTAGAATAGTGGAACAAGAAAGCTAGGGTATTAAGAGACCAAGGTCATCAAAAGGGGTGCACAAGGCAGAAAGCAAAACTCATTTCAAAGAAGGTTTCAGCAAAGGGGTTTTTATCAGGGTGTTGCAGAGGAATTATTCCTTTCTTCAATCCTATCTTAGAGATTTCTGCTGCAAATTTCCATAGTTATTAGTCACCCACAGGCCAATACCCTGCAATGAAACTATGCATGGCATTGCATGCCCTATATTCTTCACAAAACACATAAAGGATAGCATTGTAGTATGAAGAATATGTTACATTTAATTTAGATTGGGTTTTAGTCAAACTATAGCTATTTACACTTTATCTTGAGCCATTTGCCAGCTCCTATGCAAGCTACTACTTTTCCATAATAAACAAATCTCAAAGTGACAAAAGACAATTGCAACAACTTAATATTCTATTTAAAAGTCCCCCTTTGGGGTATTATTCTTTTGGTTCGGCACAATGACATGATGGATAATATAAGGGAGCTGTTGTCAATATTGATGATTGAAAAGAATATTAGGTGAAGTCTAGAAGCTGAAATAACCTTGTAGAGACATTTAATTGACACATCCGCACAGCCAGAAAATTAGTTGATGTAATGTTAGCAGAATTTCTGACATATGTCAGAGTTAATTTCAGTGTACATTTCGGACGTGACTTTCTTTGGGATCTTTACCAGTAGGTGAATGACTTATTCTGACTAACTTGGCCGAAGTATCAAAAGGGAATCTCACCTTAATGCCTCTACATTAAAGGCCGGTGGTCAAAGATAACTCATTCCTTGCTCTTCATGTATACCCCACTGACAGTATCAAAAGGTTTGATCCTGCTAGTGGTATACCAGACAGCTGTCATGTGAATGATCAGTGATAGTTTATATTTTAGATATGTAGCAATTATCAGCAACTTCAGACCTCCCGTCAGTTCTGAAGCTTCTGGAGGGTGCCTTCCAGCAATTATTTGAAATAGATGTCTCTTCCTGTCAAAGAAGACTTCCCTTTCACCTTCCTTTAAACACTCTTAAAGTTTGAATTTCTTCTTGTGGTGGTTGCCCTATCTGTATTACAGGTGTTGCATCCCTCTGTGATTCCTGCCTGTCATAAATGATGGATGATGACACTAATTCATGCCATTCTGGAGGTGGGACATCCTTCCTGTGGATCCTGTTGTCATCCAAGATACTATATGTATGTCTTCTAGCATTTCCGGTGTTTTTTTTGGGGGGGGGGGGGTTGTGAAGCATACTTTATTGTAAAAAAAACAAGATCTGAATTCACAGTCATTCATCATTGAATTGAAGAAAAATTATATATTTTTTTTGGCAGAAATCTCAGGTAAGACATGAATATTATATGGAAAGGATAGACATTTTTCTTTGACATCATATGTTCAGGAAATGTATAATGATTTCACAACTTCTTTCTTTCCCTTCATCAATTTAAATTCGGCTTACTACAAAGCTCCACTCTCTGCCTTTTAGATGCATGATGCCATGAGCAGATTGCCAATCCCATGTTTAGCCCATAGTACTTGCCGCAGTGACTCACCAATGAAAATCAAGAAATCAAAGGAGAATTGTAGCAGCTAGGGATTAGGGCTAAATAGAGAGCCAGATTTCCAGAGAGTGCTTCGATTTAAGACATTAGCACGGATGCCTGACCAACCCTGTGAACTTGTGTGAATTGGCTACTATGGGACGACACTGCAAGTCACCCAGAAACTGACAAACTATAAATCAGTCTGCCAACCGTCCTTAGCTACAATGAGTAGTTCCTTTGTGGAGTGGATAATCAACACTTTTCTGTCTATTTTGATTTTAAATACTCAATTTACCAGCTACAATGTATTTCAAACTGAAAGAACTAAATTTGATGGTTGTTTTACCTCTCCATTACTGCATGGATCATAGAGAGTTCAATGCGGAGTGAAGTTATGTATTGGTGTGGGCTACAATTTTGACACACAATATGTGATATTTTTAAGCAGGGCTTGGCTTGGAATTTATTATACCATCAGGGGAGCAGCACTTGCTCACAGATCCCGCTACATTTACACCATTTCCAAGTCAATGTTACAGTGGTGATTCTGTAATTTAGTGGTAAACCTGAAATAGAAGTTTTTAATCATGTATATGACTACAACTGGATAATTTGTTTGATGTTTCAGACTGAAATTTGACCTTCGCGGTATTTCATCATGCATGATTATGTGCCATTTTTATAAATTGTTCAAAAGGAAACTTTTTATTCCAAAAGAGCTGTAAGTCCAACATAAACAGCCACACAAGACCTTAGTAAACCATAAGAGAATAATGACATACTCTTTACAGACTGCTTTTGCACAGGAATATTGGGCAAACATGTGCAGTACATATGTGTTTCTATCAAATGAAATTTTACAAGACTCTTTTAAAGGAAAATTTATGTGATATAAAACAGCAAAACAAGACCATATAAAGTCACAGGACTGTAGCACAGAAATGTAGGGCAAAGCTGTGCGGTGCACTGATGAAGCGTCTGGGTATCTGTGCCAGAGCCGGTTTGTCAAATGCCACCAGCTGTCTCTTCTAGCCAAATGAACACAACTGCTCATAAAGAAGCCAATACATGGAGTCCTCTAGGCTCCCCATATACATCTGCCATATTGATATTTGTCTTGTCTATGGAAATGGGCTCTGTATATAACTAGGCTAATCTGAATGAGCTGTATAGTTGCCCTAAGCAAGCCTGGGTAAGCCCAAACATCTTTTGCAAGAGTACAGTACAAATTTCTAAATGTGGCTCAACTTAGCTGTCTATAGCTATTAATTACTAGTCTTATCCATATCTATCCATATCTATCCACAACTATCCATTTCTATCCTTTCGTATACACAGGAATCTCTTTACCCCTTGTTTAAACAATAGTAATTTTGGATAGCTATGGCTAGCTATGGATAAGTGTAGCTTAGTTTAGCTTGGAATGGCTATGGATAGATAGCTAAGGCTAGATTTCTAATGACGAGCCACTTTTAGAAATTTGTACTGTATACACTTAGTACGGAGCATACTGGTTGGAGCCCTTCAAGTCAAATCTCTCTTGTATAGGCATGGCTGTCTCAGCATGTAACATTGCTACAACTTTAATGAAAAACAGTCACCCATTTCAGCATTTTGCCACAGTATATAATGTCTGAAGTTAACATTCAAGTTGATACTTTAACTTTAAATGTTGAAAATAGGTGGCTTTCAATGCTTTGATGCTATCACAGAAAATTTTGCTTGGAATGCCGATCCAGCAGCTGAGCTAGACGAACAATGTTGTGTTTTCTGAAGGGATATAACTTCTCTTATCGAAAGATGTTACACAATACTACATTGGTATTCAACTGTGCATTTTCCGACTTTTCCCACCGGACCACTACCCACAATTCTGCACCATACTTTCCATCCATCCTGCAACCCTCACAATTGTAAACGACAAATTCTGACCAGGTCAGGAGATAGGCCCTCTATGAGCACTGGGGGACTTGTGTTCAATTTGGTTGGGTCCTGTCCTAGCCACTGGGGCCCTTGGCATGCCCCAGGGAGGGCACGGTTCAGGGGTCACTTAATTGAAAAGGGCCAGGATCAGGGGGCCAGTTTGAGGCCAAAAGAGGGCCAAGGGAGCACCTCTTGTATACAGGAAAGGACATTGAATTTACCCCTTCTTTCACCATCTTGAGTAACTGCAGAAGCAATTGACAGAGTAAGAGTTACAAAAATCATGTAACAGAATTATATTCCATTTCTCTGTAAGTTTAATTTACTTTTTTTCTTCAATATTTTCTTATTTTGTGATTACCCTTATCTTAACATTAGCTGTGAGGTTACTACTATTGCCAGTATTGGGTCACACATTTTACAAAGGCCATTATCAAACCCCCTTCCTTTTTTCCCAATCCCCTTTCTCCCTTTTCCTTCACAAGTTCCAGAGGAAGAGTGTTTTATTTTCTCTGTGAACACCTCATTGGCCTGAGTTGTATGCATGAGCTTGTCTGTTGGCTCAATGCTCCAATGGTGTCTTTGCAGGCGTGAAACTTGGGGGCATGCTGTTGGTGCATTACCATGGCAATGCCTTCATCTCCTTGCCTACGGGCACACAACTGGGGCACCATGACACACAAAGCTGCCAAAAGGTTAACATGGCAACCACATGCCAACCAATACGGTAGCAAAATGCCAACATAAGACAGACTAAAAAGTACACCAAAGACCCAGACTTATGAAGGCCATTTGAACAGTTGCCATCTCCATGTGCCACTTTGTGTGTATTGCCGTTCCCATATGACATTGACAACATTGCTGTGTCATTCAATGGCATGCATTCATGTGTCATTGCATATAGAAATCACTCCCAATAATCTTTGCCATCTCCAAATTGACAATGACTGTAACAGCAGGAGAGCTGTCAGAGAACACTTATTATAATAGAACACACAATACTGCCATTTATAGTTTACAAGGTTTATTTGTCCAGTTCATTTTGTAACACTGCAAAAAAGGAAAAGCCAAGAGTCATACAATGTACATTAAGTAAGATTGCTAAATTGACTAAATCAAACAATAGAAGGACAAAGTACTAATAATGCATAGCATACCTTTTTTCTGGCAGTTCTTATACAAGTAATTCAGTTCATAGTCTTACATCTTTCCAGACATCACTTCAAAATGCTAGGAATTTGCCACTAATGACATGTGGCAAGAACAAAGTCAAAGTGTGAAACACAACTAAAAACAATGGAACAAATTAACACAGTCAAACAGCAAACACAAAGGCGTGAACAACTTAATAGTACATTGTGCTTCTTGCTGTCTCTTACAATGACAGCCAATGACTCAGACAAGAGTCAAAGGAAAGCAAGAAAGTAATGCCAAATAGACCAGCGATACACTGACCTACTTTGGCCCTGGCATCATTAGAACATGATGAAGATGCTGATGTCTTAACCTATTTATCGACCTCCCGAGTGATTGACTAATATTTGACTTAACAAGATATAATTGACTGAACAAGAAATGCATTAACGAAGGGAAAATTTAGTTATCTTCTACTATGGATGTGATAAATCAAGAGAGTCTGAAATAAATTAACATCCCAAAAATTAAAGTCATATTTTGATTGTTTCTATCAAGTAAGGTACACGGATTGACCTGGCTGGCTGACTGACTAACTGGACATTTTAATCTTGTACAAGAAGATGATAATATATGAAGGTAGAATGAAGAAAGGAACCAAAAACAAGGGGAAAAAGGGGGAAGATGAGAAGGAAAACAATACAAAGGTATTCAGGATAAGAAGGAGAAAGCAGAAGGATCATGGGGAAGAAGAAAAAGATGCAGAATGTGCAGGATAAGAAAAGAAGAAGGCAAAGAATGTTAGGAAGAAGCAGAGGAGATGAAGAAGAAGAAGGATATAAGAACAAGGACAATCCTTGCAATTTGAAGAGGGCATTTGTAGCTGGAGGACCCCTTCAACCCTGTGTTATTCTAAACCAACCTTCAATTTCAATCTTTTATTCAAACTTGTGCCATGAATGAACATGACCCTTTGGATTGAACACACATAATGATGTCATCCGAGACCCCTTTAATAACTCAAGTTGCATATTCAACTTTCCACCATTTGCATTCTGGTAATTTTGCACATTGGAGAATGGAGAGACATGGGTTCTGTTGCAACCAGGGACATGTCTGATGACGTCTCTAATAGGACAAACATGGGCTTAACATTGGAGCAGAACATAGAAAGGACAATGGTTTTTTGGTGAATTCTTTAAGATTTTGCTTCAATTGGATTAATAATATAAGATCTTTTGATTTTAAGGATGTGAGTGAAAACCAAAAAGGAGTTCCTAGTAAATGTTTCTGATACAGATTGGTAGATTTACCTATATTGGTGAATTTCATTAAAAGAAAGGTGCTTTTGTTTTTTCAAATACATAAACACTGAGTGCTACATATTAATTAAACCCGGAAACTTTTACAGTGTAGAACAGTGTAAATAAGTCAACAATCACAACTGCGGCCAACATTGAACATCTTTTGGGTTTCAAAGTTGCAGTCACAATCCAATTTGCCTTCAACTATGCACAGTGAATATACATCTATAGCAAGTGGATTGGAAACAGAACTATACACAAATACACTATTATGAGGAAGATTAAGTGGTATTTGCTGTAACAGTTACAAGAAGTGGAGGAGAATTTGCAGAAGTAAGGTGTTACAAGAGTCGGACCCAGCTGCAGGAGTATGGCAAATCACCATCATGGCATTTGCTTGCAGACTGGCCCTTGTCAATATTTTTAAAGTAACTTCATTGACAGGTGTTGGATGTGGAGAACAACAAATAAGTCAGGCTGCAATCCTGTTTTGTGGTTCTGTCAACAAAGACCCTGAAGACAAAGAAGGCAGGAATCAGCCCCTTTGACAGCCAGGTGGCAGAGAATGCCGTCTGCTCTCTCTCATTGGTATTGCCTGTTGACTATTGTCTCTAATCCACAAACTTATTCCTTAAATTCTAAGATATTTAGATATGCAACAACAACAATATCAAAACAGAACAACCAATAACCTACAAAACGTATCTATTAATATCTAAATTTCACAGAAAGTTATTTTTCCCTGTAAGGTATTTTCTGCCTGAATATGATTCTTTACAAGGTGCGAATCAATGTTTGTGGCAATACACCATAAAAGTCAACTCCCACTCACAAAGTCATTTAAATGCCAAATCATTCAAAAGCCACAGAATATGCTTTTAAGAAACGTGATGCCAAGGGAAAGTAAAACATGATAGTTTGTAAAGTAAAATGTGTTATGGATGACTAACAAATGAGAATGCTCATAACAACGGCGGAATTTGAGCATAAGAATGTTCATTTTTGACTTAACATTTTTGCCATTTTCTGCGGACTATTTGGAATAATTCATAATTAATAAAATAAGGATGATATTGCTTGCACTTTATACCGCTTTGGAATTTTCAGTATATGTGTACTGCAGACCATTTATCAAATATATTCATGATTATCTTTTCTTTATTGCAGAATATATGGAACATCAGAGAGCATATTTCCATGACTGTACATGTTCCTTTATATATATATTATCACCACTAACAAACTGTTTGCATAGTTCTTGCTTTCCTCAGTTCTTCAATATTCAACTGCAATTCTGACAACACATATAAAAACATAAAAAACATAAATGTGAGACTTTTCAAGGATAATATTTGATTATATCACAACATTTATTTACCTTCAGGTAATCTATTGATACCACAACAATTTTCAACAAAGCTTTTTGTCGTGTGACTTTGATAAGACTGAAAAATACAATAATATTGTGTTCCAGGTATGATGGGTAGGGTGTGGCTGGTGCCCCTCAAAATGGAAAATTTTGGAGGAGCCATCTGTACCTTTTCATAGTATTGTGGTTTGATCCAAGGGACGTACCTGAGAAATTTCATTAAAATTGGTAAACGTTTACCTTGAGCACAATTCAGTTGAAGTTTCTTCCCTGGTTGCTAGGAACGAAAGTCGCGGTATTGGATAACTTTGTCAATATTCATTTTAGAACATTAACAGTTGCATGGCTGAACAGGCCTCACTTAGACCTTCAATTTGAATACCAACTTTAATGGTTTTGGACAATTATATGCAGTTCATAAATTTTTACAGGGATTGTACAGGGATCTTTTTTGGCACATATCCATTTTTCTGGCTGACTTTGACATTCTAAGAAAATTTATTAAGCAACAATTATGTAAGCTACTGTTGTCACTAGTGATTATAGTTGTTTAATTGTTTAGTTAAACAGGAGTAAAGATTTCATAAAAACATATGTTGCATGGCGTAGTAATACTGTTAGAATGCTGTTTCCAATGTATCGTAAGATAAATTGTCACTCATTGCTGTTTTCCACTATGATGCCTCTGAAGAAGGCTTTGGAAGTCTGAATTTTAAGCTCATAAAAGGAATGGTCAAGAAGAAATGTATTTCAGTTGGTCTAAAGTCAAGTATATTTTAAGTGCAGTCTTGATTGCCTATGCCCGTCACAGGACAGGGAATTATAAAAAAACTTCTACTGTAAGTGTCATAATGTAGATAATAATATTTTATCATCACAACTTCAATTACAAGCCATAGATAACAAGATTTATTATTGATCCTGTTCACACAGTTAAGGAATTAATACCATGGTGTGTGAGAAAGTGTGCCAGGTTATCATAAGGGAACATTAATTGATAAGTTCGGCTTTTGGTACACAATCTTATAATTGCAGTCTACTTAAGACAAGAGTATAAAACACAGCAATGAGATGAAGAATATTTGAAACTGCTGTCCAACAACTGTACAGTCAGATGATACTATAAGATAGGAGACTCAGAACACTGACTCCCCCTGAGTTAACCCTGTAATGCTCTAGAGAATTAAAATCAAATATATTTGGTCTGACAAGACATTGTCCTAGAAACCGTAATACATGAGATCAGGTCTCACCTTCTTGGTACCAACTTTATTATTTTAAATTTTAAAGTAAATGTGTTTTTAAATCATCTGTTATTATTTGTATAAATATATATATATTCTTGGGTGTGCAAGAAGATGATATTGAATTAAACACGCAATCATCATTAACTCTGAAATGTATGATGATATAAGCGTAGTATTAAAATTCATGATCTCAAAAATACAATTTTTTACACTGAATTTAATTGCACTTAAGAAGTCTAAATATCACCAAAACATATTTGATCCAGCAAGACATTGTCCTTGGCATCCTGTGCATAATATATATCCTGATCAGCAAGAAAAGTTTCGCTTTTTTAAAACATGCAAGTTATTTCTCGAAAAAGCACTGAATTACCAATTTGACAGACTGTGTAGAATTTTCGTAGACCATTGAAGTTGGTACTCAAAATGAAGCTCTAATTAAGACAAGTTCAACCATACAAGTTTTATCATTGTATGACTAATATTGGTTAAGTTATACAATACCGCGGTTTGCATATATAAAATATTTTAATAAAACTATAACTGAGAGAGCGGTTGAAGCAAAGAGACTTGGAGATGCTATCTCCACTGACCAAAAATGGTGGGACATTCGCCAGTCTGTAATGATGGAAGTGGTTAAGCAAAAAGCTAGACAATGTCCAGAGTTCCGGAACACCCTCCTTGCCTCACAAGGAAATGTCCTTGTTGAGGATACGGTACATGATTTCTGGGGACGAGGGAGGCACGGGGATGGTCAAAACAAACTTGGGTTTCTCCTTCAGACTCTGAGATCAAATATGCCTTCCTTATCCCCCAGAAAACGTGACAACTACCACAGGTCCCACAAAAATCAGATGAACAGTTACTCCAGAGACACTGGGTGTGGGTACTGTGGTGAAAGAGGCCACAGTAGTGATGTCTGTGGCCACGGTCGACCTATAAGGTGCAATAGATGCCAAGGTTATCGCCATAAAGAGAAGCAGTGCTGGCATAAAAACTCCGACTAGGATACAGGCCATGGCGATATGGCCACAAGAGACTGCAATTGCGATTTAGTTAATTTTAATGAACTCTTTACAAATCAAGATGTTTTTACCGATGGTGCCACAACAATTGTTACAAATCAAGAAACAAAAGACTCTGAAAATGTAGTCACTGTTGCTTCAAGTGAATGTGTTAATAACTTTAATGTAAACTCAGACTGTTTATTAACTACGCTGTTTGACCAGTCTTCTTCATGCTTAAATGGGCAATCCCTGTCAACTTCTGTTGCTGTCCAAGTTGAAAAAGATAAGCCTCCTGTTTTATTCCCAGAACTTCATTCGTTCAGGACCAAGCACAATCAAAAGTTGATATTTGCTCATTTAAACGTGAACAGCTTAAGATACAAGTTTCTTGAAATTTCAACTATTCTTGCAAATGGTTATTGTGACTTGTTAGCGTTATCTGAAACCAAACTTGATGAAAGCTTCACAAATTCAACTTTCCGTGTTAACAATTTCAGTCTGTACCGAAATGATAGAAATGGAAATGGTGGTGGTGTGGCCTTCTATGTGAGATCGTCCATTCCCCACAGGGTACGACATGACATGTATAATCATGAAACTAGTGTAGAACATATTGTTCTGGAAATTTGTCTCAAAGGTGAAAAAATGTTCTTCATTCTAATTTATAAGCCACCGAGTACAATTAATGAAAGCCTCACTTCCTATATGGAAACTGTGTGTAGTATGTGCTTACGTGAGTGCAAGACTGTATACGTCATGGGTGATCTAAATGTCAATATGAATTGTAAGCAACATGCCCTTACTGAAACTCTTAATGTACTTAACCTGAAAAACGTCATCAAAGGCCCAACTTGTTTTAAAAGTCCTAACTCACCTACTCTTTTGGATGTCATTTTGACCAACACTCCTAAGAGAATCGCTGAAACTATAAATACCACGCTAGGCATAAGTGACTTTCACAACTTCATAGGAGCAGCCACTAAAATGGGTGCGCCTCAAGTTTTTCCAAAAAGTATAACATACCGTTCCATGAAAAATTTCAGTGAAACATCTTATGTAAATGATATTAAAGAAGCTCCCTTTGGAGTGGCAGAAATCTTTGATGACGTTGAAGACAAAATGTGGTATTTTGAAAAGTTATTCCAAAATATTGTTGAATTTCATGCTCCAACTAAAACAAAAAAGATTAAGCCAAATCAAGTACCCTATATGCATGGAGAGCTTAGAAGAGCTATCAATGTGAAGGCGATGTTAAAAAGAAAGTTTTACAAATTTCGTAGCTCAACTTCTTGGTTTAAATACAAAAAACAGAGGAATTATGTCACAAAATTGAAGAGACAGGCCAAAGAAGAATATTTTGATAACCACTGTAACAAAATTGCCAAAAACAATGACAAGTCATTTTGGAAAGCTGTGAAACCGTTTTTCTCAAACAACTCCTCAGTCAATTCAAACATATCAATTAATGACAATGATAGTATAGTATCTGAGCAAAACAAAGTATGTGATCTTCTTAATGACTTCTTTATTGATGTTGCTGACAGCTTAGGTGAGCCTGTTGGCTTGTCAAACCTGAGTATTAAAGAACTATGCAACCATTTTGCCTCTCATCAAAGTATAGCATTTATCAAGTCCTCTGTGGCAACTGGAGCCACAAATTTCAATTTTCAAAGTGTCCCGACTGAAAGTGTGATAAAGAAATGCTTATCACTCAAGCAGGGTAAAGCACCTGGTTATGATAGTGTATCTAGCAATTTTATAAAGCTTGCAAGTAAAGAAATATGCCCTAGCCTTACTCATATCATAAACCAATGCTTAGAATCATCTGTATTTCCACAATCTCTGAAAAAAGCAGTTGTTACTCCTGTATATAAGAAGAAAGATCCTCTAAACAAAACAAACTACAGACCAGTAAGTGTCTTAACAGGAATTTCAAAAATCTTTGAATCAATCATATGCGACCAAATGTCTATGCACTTTGATTCTCTTCTCTCTCCTTCACTTGCAGCATATCGTAAAAATTACAGCTGTGAAGATGTATTAATGAGGTCGATTGAGGACTGGAGGAATGCCTTGGACAGGAACCACTATATTGGTTGTGTCTCAATGGACCTGTCCAAGGCATTTGACTCTTTGCCTCACAATTTATTGTTAGCTAAGCTATGTACCTATGGCATGTCAGAAGGCTCTGTAAAATTAATCAGGAGTTATTTGAGTGACAGACCTCAATGTGTCAAACTAGGTAATGAACGTAGTTTAGGGAAATCTATGAAGTGTGGTGTTACAAAGGGGTCTCTCACTGGTCCCATGCTCTTTAACATTTTTCTGAATGATTTTGTATTATACATGCAGCAATTCTGCGACATTTACAACTATGCCGATGACAACTCAATATGTTATAGAAATGAAGATTTAACTGTGATGAAACGAAAAATAGAAGAATGCTCAAACAAAGCAATTGAATGGTTCAGTTCAAACAATATGCAAGCTAATGCTAACAAATTTCAATGTATGGTACTTCAGAGGCAGACAAAAATGTGCAATATCGTTTTCAACATTGATAATTTTGATATCGAACCCTCTGATTCTATAAAAATATTAGGTGTCACTCTTGACAAGGATTTGTCTCTAAAGAGACATGTCTCAAATCTGTGTAAAATGACTGCCAAGCAAGTAAACATTCTTGGAAGATTGACTAAGCAATTAAATCAAGAAAGCAAACTTAAGATATTGCATAGTTTTGTCCTATCAAATTTCAACTGTTGCTCATTGGTATATCATGAGAGTGGTTCCAGAAATGAATATAAACTTGAAAAAATTCAAGAGAGGGCACTGCGGGCTGTCTTCAATGATTTTCTCAGCTCATACTCAGAGCTTTTGGATAAAGCTCATTTAAGCTCACTTTATAGTAATAGTTGTAGAAAGTTATTGGAACATGTCTTCAAAGTTATGTACAACTTGTCTCCCCTCTTTCCACCTGACTATTATGAATTAAAGAATCTAACGTATGATCTAAGACAACAAGTTCTGGTAAAGCAACCCAATTTCAACACTGTAAGATATGGAAAGCAATCCTTAAAATACAAAGCAAGTAAGTTGTGGAACTCTACACCAAACTCCGTTACAAATATTAAAGAATTTTCAAATTTCAAAAGTGCACTGAAAGGACATGTTTTTAAATAACTTTTTAAAACAAATAATTTTGTTTGTTAAGCCAGGCTATTCCTTTTATTTTTAGATAGATTCTTTAATAGATTTTATGATTTTAACGCAGTTATTTGATGTGTGTCTGATGTTACTGAATTGTACTCAACCTTTTTACCATTGTACATATAACCATTATCATCTCATTTGTATATACCCCATTGATTTTACCTGTCGGCAAAAAGCACTTGTGCTTATGTTTTCTGTATTCACATACCCGACTTTAAATAAAGATTACTTTACTTTACTTTACTTTACTTTACTCAAGGTAAGCATGTTCCGATTTCCACTAAACTTTCCAAACATGTTTTGTTGACCAAAACACAGTACCAAAACAAGGTACAGCTTGATCGGATAACCATGGGCACCAGCCACACCCTACCCGGGATCAGGGTTAGTTGATCAAATTTTTTTTTGGAAGTTTGTGCCCGTGACACAAATTTCAATAATCATTTACAATATCTCTTGAGCTGATCATTGAGTGGAACTCACTCACATTCACATGCCAAAATTTGGTGTGAAAATCTTATTCCGTTCGCTCTCCAGAGAAAAAATAAAAATGGTTGTTTCAACTGACCCGGTTCTCCCCTACTCCAAATGCCCTTCCTCCCCTCTTCTGGCTGGTGATAGCATGATGTCTTGTATCCATTTCCGATCCCTTGTTTCACTTATTGTACCATCCACAGTGACTCATCAGTGGAAATCAAGAAATCAAAGGAGAATAGTAGCAGCCAGGGATTAGGGCTAAATAGAGAGCCAGATTTACTGAGAGTGCTTCGATTTAAGACATTAGCACGGATGCATGACCAACCCTGTTAACTTGTGTGAATTGGCTGCTATGGTACTACACCGCAAGTCACCCAGCAACTGACAAACTATAAATCAGTCTGCCAACCAACTATCTTTAGCTACAATGAGTAGTTCCTGTGTGGAGTGGACAATCAACACTTGTTTTTCTTTTTCTATACAGTGTAGCTCTGTTATAAATCATACGTTTTTTTAAACTGTACGTCATTATCCAGATCTGAATGATTTGGTGCCATCATCACAGGTCATCCATCACATATGACATGCAGCACTGAAAGGGCAGCCATCGGAGCAGGATATTCATACTTGAAGAGTGTTTAAGGGTGAAAAGGGAAGTCTTCTTTGACAGGAAGGACCATCTAATTCAGGAAGTTACTTTGAAGGTATAGAACTGATGGGGATATTCTGAGGTTGCAACGGGATACCCTGTACTATCATTGCTCAGCTATATAACAGCTGCTTTCTTAATGTGTCAGAGATGCCACCAACAAGATCATGCCTTTTTGTGATACTGTCAGTTGGGTATACACAGAGAAAAATGAGGGTACTATACACTGTATATCTTTGACCGATGACTAGTTTTTGTGGAAGTATTAAGATGTCCTTATTTCGTGCATATTTGAAACATAGCTTCATTCTTCTTTTGACTCCATTTTGCATGACAGGTGGATGATATTGATACTTGACCCAGAATAACAGCAGCAATCTTATAGCAACATAGAAAAAATGCATTAACCTATAACCTGTTTTTCTGTTAATTTCAATTTCTGTGAAACTGTAACTACCAGAAGACATGAAATGTAATGTTGCAGTTGTTCTAAAAATGATTTTAACATGTGAGAGTCTTTTGGACATCGTTTCTATTTCTGGATGGAGCTATATCTTGCAGCAATTACTTAAAAAACTGTTGCTCAATCATATTGTCACATTTCAATATTTCTACCCTTTCTGTATATAATATAGCAAAAGCTCAAATGCAAAGGGTGCAGTCAAATTTATAGCAAAGAAACTATATATATATGGAAATTAGCAGATAAAATCAGAAAACGCTATAGTATTGGATTACAATTCTGCATCCAGCACCTTTCCATTGAATCTCCCTGGAATACCCTGAATCTCTCTTCTGAACCCCCTTTTTAAGATTAATGAATGAGTTTTGCTTTCCGTTTCTTGGAACCTTCTGAACCTTGTTTGGCTGAATCATAGAAATACACCCATTGTCCCACTATTCCACCCTCCATTTTGTAAGGGGTATTTGACAAGGGAAGAGGATTATGGGCAACCATTATGGAGACAACAACATGGGTATGAATTGGGGTTGTATGCCTCTCTTTTGATTGCATAGGGTCCTGCTACTTAGTCAGATAGTCCACACAATCTCGATCATGAGTTGGTCTTCGTTTTCAGGGGCGTGAAACAGGATTGCAATAGGGTTTACTCAACCCTGCTGTCATGAAGCTACTAGGGCCATTCTGCAAGCGTATGCCCGGATGGTGACTTGCCTTGCTCCTGCAGCTGGGACCGACTTTTGTCACATCTTACAACTTTTGCAATTTCTACTCTGGTACTCTGGTAATTGTAACTGTTGCAACAAATACAATTCATTTTTCTCACAGCAGCTCATAGAGCTGTCATCACCACACTCACAGAATGGTTGATATGGTGCGTTTAGACGCTGTTACTGTTTTTAAATCCTTAAAAAGAATTCATGTGGCAACAAGTTTCCAGTAATTTACATAGCATACACTTCAGCATGAAGTCAAATAATTGTGCATTTAATGCAGCTGAAGCAAGTGTAAATAATAATCACAACAGGAGCATTAACAGAAGGGCAGTTTTACAGTATTTGCATTCAGCCGATTTTTCATGTTTATGCAATTATTATGAGAAAAGCATGATAGGTATATCGAAATTTCAGGCAGTGGCAATCTTGTCAAAGACTGACATATAAATGCACCATATTTTACCCTTCTGCAATGCTTTGTTTTGAAGCTGCAAGGAATTTAGGACAACTTTTGACACATTTTTATGTCTCACTGACTTTTTTGCCAATTTCATGGATGAACAGAAAAAAATATTCAATCAGTTGTGATTCATGTTAATGATACCTTTCTGGACCTACGGCTTGTGTATAAAATACAACAGGTTTCATGTGAATAAGTTATATACAACATGACTTGGGTCCTAAAATGTAAAAAATGGCAGATGTCAAAAATTTTGTTTTCGATGGACCATCAGTTGCTTTATATGCTGTTATGAGTAAGTATCAAAGAATGTGTATGCTGTTTGTGTTAATTTTGAAGCTTGAGACATATCTTAAGGTAAAACAGAAATATTTGTTTCACTAACTATAATTGGTTTTCAGAATGTGAGGCTTGAATGTGATGTCAAAAAAAGCATGTCCTCTCCAACCAATAGAAAAAACAGTGTTTTGTAGGAAAAACAAGCTATTTGTGTTTCTTTTGCTCAATCATGTGCCTTTACAAGTATGTGACAAATACAAGTTAAAAAGATATCCAGGCCATGTTCATACATTTTCTTAGAAATTAAAATTCATGATGTCAAAAAATGTCCTCTCCAACCCATCAGAAATTTTGCTCTGATTTGTTTGTTTTAACACTGGATTCATTGAAGAAATGCCCATGGTTATACAAACTAAGTAAACCTGGATGCCTAAAAAGGGTTTCTATAAGTATTGAAAATGTTAAATATATTATCTTTCGTTATCTATTACACTATTTTGAGAAAATCAAAATTGAGAAAAAAGTTGATTTATTTGTGTCATATATAATTGTAATTTTTTGCTATTAACTGAATGACTTTAAAGGATAATAACCAAATATCTTGTTAATGGACCGATCAAAGATGATTTTTCCGAAGGCGCCTGATTTTTGGTAATTGTTGGCGGTTTTTTGCTCCAAACACTATGTTTGACACAGCTGAACACCATTAGTTTCAATTGTACAGTAACAAAACTTGACATGGGGTTAATAGGATACCTAGGGATTATTAACCATGGAAATCATGTGTCTTTTGAGACTAGTACCCTACTCAACAGAAACTTTCAGGGTAATGGCAAGCCAGATTTCTGTAATTTCGTAATAAAAATGGTAAAAAAAATTGTGGCATGTTTAATCAAAATTTAAGTTTTGTGTGGGTTTTGATGTTCCTATGCAACAATGTGGCTTGATTTCCAAGAATAAGAATGGGTGAAAATTGTTTCTCGACGGATATTTTTCCTGATAAACAGTTTTTTTCAAGAATCAACCCTTGCCTACTTTAAGTAGGGGTATTTTGGTTGTAAACCACCAAATCACTTCGGTCCTCTTTGATTATAGAAACAGTAATATGTTAATTTTATGATAGAATGATGGAAATTCCCAAATTTCAAACTTTATTTTGACCCCCCATGAGACACTTTGAGTGCAAATACTGTCAAACTGCCCAGAAGCAATTTTGAGGCTTAAAACTAATCGGCAATTCTCAAACAATGACTAATCTGTAGTACTGAACATTTCAGACTCCAGTTATTAATGGGCATTTCATTAATTCTTTGAATGGGAGCAATGGCATTGCATAATTGGCTGCATGCAAAAAGTTGTCCCTATTTAGCATTCTATTGTCTATCATTTCAATTGCAGGAATCTTATCATGAAAATTCATACTAAACTTCCAAACTGATATGTATCCCTACACCGCTTACTACAACAAAACATGCAAAGATTGGGTAATGTTTGGAATAATATCTTGCCAATAAATGCTGAACGTCAGTTCAAACATCCTGTCAAATCACAGTCACAATGGTTTTTTTTTTTCACTGAACAGATTTTTAACAGTCATTTCAGTTGCAATGCATTTGTAAAATAAACAATGAATAGAGAAATCAATTTGTTGTGATTCCAATATTTCTCAAATACTTCATTAATTTATTTCTTTTTGTGACACTAATATTACTCATAAAAAATTAACCAATCATGGAGCTTTCTACTGCCCTTGCCTTGATGAGGTATCCCACACGATATCAGATAAAATCTCTCGACAGAATTCACAGAATCCTGTCCTGAAAGCTGTTTCTATTTATACCAACATTTCACAGTGAGCCATATTCTGTGAAGTCTCCTTTTTGCACCAAGATCTAATCCGCAAAAAGTGTGAATCAAGGTTTGAAGCAATATATAACATGAAACATAGATGTCTAACTCCCACGCCTATTCTTGTGAAGTCATTTACACAGAATCAATCAAGAGAAATATAACTTACACATCAAAAACGAGATACTCTAGTGCATATACTTTGTGATGAATGGCGTAGGAGTTATGGATTAGTTTTAATGGAGTGCTCTAAAAATGGTGTGACGAAATGAAATTTGAAACATTCAGTAAAAGATGGCTTTTTTAAGACAACGCCTGTTTTCGATGCATGGTCCAATCCTTTAAAGTTAGGTATATTTCTTTAACATCGATTATGAAATATCCAATATATTCCATTTCTTGAAATTCCATCATGGCATCGATTTGTTGAGCTATATTATAAAGATGAGAACCTTCTCAGAACATGCATTTTTATATTTCCTTAATTCGCAACAATAACAATACCCTGTCAGTTGCGGCGCATATGTGTCATCCTGGAAAACAACAGCATCCACAGGAAGGATGTACATCTTTCAGAATAGCATGAATTTGTGTCATCATGGGTCATCCGTCATTTATGACAGGCAGGAATCACAGAGGGATACAACACCTGTACTGCTGAAAGGGCAACCACCATACGAAGAAATACAAACTGAAAGAAAATTACATCAGCACAGTCCTAACTAATCTGAAACCAAGATGGGCATGTTCTTGGTTGATGGGCATTGACTTGTCAACCATCACCTAGGCCCAGTAATGGACACTGAGCATTTTTAATAAACTGTTTTGGATGGGGGCTTTGGTTTGCCGAATTGGTTGTATTTTTGAAAAAGAAAATTTATCAAGACTGTAGTCCAAGTGCATTATGTCTTAACAGGCGTGAAACTTGGGGGCATGCTGTTGGTGCATTACCATGGCGATGCCTTCATCTCCTTGCCTACGGGCACACAATTGGGGCACCATGACACACAAAGCTGCCAAAAGGTTAACATGGCAACCACATGGCAACCAATATTGCAGCAAAAAAAAAGGAAAAAACAAGCAGAGACCACAAAGAACACCCAAGGCTCAGAAAATGCTCATAAAGGCCATTTTGAATAGCTGCCATCTCCATGTGCCATATTGTGTGCAGTGCCATTCCATATATGACATTGACAACATTGCTCTATGTCATTCAATGGCGTGCGTTCATGTGTCATTGCATGTAGAAATCACTCCCAATAATCTTTGCCACCTCCTAATTGACAATGACTACCAATGACTCAGACAAGAGTCAAAGGAAAGCAAGAAAGAATTTTCAAATAGGCCAGAGATACAATTGGCCCAAATTGTGACCCATATCATACGAACACCGCAAAGATACTAATGCATTAACCTGCCTGTCAACCTCCATAGTGATTGACTAATAATTGACTTAAATAACTTGATGAAGGGTAAATGTGATTATCTCTTATTATAGAGGTTTTAAATCAAGAGGAGAGTCTCAAATAAATGAGCATCCCAAAATCTAAAGACATTTTTTGATTGTTCCTACTAAGTAAGGCACACGGATTTACCTGGCTGGCTGACTGAATAACTGGACATTTTTATCTTGTAGAGGAGGATGATAACATATGAAGGTAGAATGAAGAAAGGAACCAAAAACAAGGGGAAAAGGGGGGGGGGGAAGATGAGAAGGAAAACAATACAAAGGGATTCAGGATGAGAAGGAGAAAGCAGAAGGATCATGGGGAAGAAGAAAAAGATGCAGAATGTGAAGAAGAAGGTGAAGAATGTTAGGAAGAAGCAGAGGAGATGGAGAAGAAGAAGAAGAAGAAGAAGGATATAAGAACAAGGACATGGCTTGCGATATGAAGAAGGGGCTTGTAGCTGGAGGACCCCTTCAACCTTGTGTTATTCTAAACCAACCTTCAATTTCAATCTTTTATTCAAACTTGTGCCATGAATGAACATGACCCTTTGCATTGAACACACATAATGATGTCATCTGAGACCCCTTTAATAACTCAAGTTGCATATTCAACTTTCCAGCATTTGCATTCTGGTAATTTTGCACATTGGAGAATCGAGACAGGGGGGGGGGTTCTGTTGCAACCAGGGACATGTCTCTGATAGGACAAACATGGGCTTAACATTGGAACAGAAGGCAAAAGAGACAATACCATTGGTGAATTCTTCAAGAGCTTTGCTTTAATTGGACAAATAACATGCGTGGTAGATATTTTGATTTAAAAGAAAAAAACGAGTCCAAAAAGAGAAGTTCAAGGGTTCATGATTAATTGCAGTTGCGGATCTGGGGGGGGGGGGGTTAGGGGGTTGAAACCCCCTCCTTGGGCCTGTAGACTTTAATGCAGAAAAAATTTACTAATCATATATGAGACAGTGCCCCTATAAATATCTCACAACAATATAAATTTGGGCAAGTGCAAAAAATATAGTAGAAAGGCACATTGGCCCAAGCAAAAAATGTAGGTGAATGAATGCATTGCTCCCAGAAATACATCTTCATAACTGCACCTATTATATCCTATGAAGACAACATTGGACTTTTGGGTTTTGAAGTTGCAGTTACAATCCAATTTGCCGTCAATCTTATACAGTGAAGATAAATCTATTTATGTAATTGTATATTATATTTCCTCAAATATGGGGGCTCAATAAAGAAAAAAAAAAAATTGCGATTGGATTGAATGCAGAACTATACACAACTACAGTATATGAGGAAGATTAAGTAGTATTTGCTGTAGCAGTTACAGGAACCAGAGGAGAATTTGCAGAAGTTTCAATGCTTGACAAGAGTCCGACCCAGCTGCAGGAGTATGGCAAATCACCATCATGGCATATGCTTGCAGACTGGCCCCTGTCAATATTTTTCAAGTAGCTTCATTGACAGCAGGATTTGGATGTGGAGAAGGATGAATAAGTCTGGCTGCAATCCTGTTTTGTGCTTCTGTCCACAAATACCAAGGGACTGAAGGTTCAGAACTGACTCTTCAGACGAACGGTGGCAGAGAATACCATCTGCTTTCTATTATTGATATTGCCTGGTGACTGGTGTATCTAACCCAACTGTTGCACAAAATTCTATCTTAAATTCTAAGATAAGAAGATATGCCACAACTCATACCATACAAAGAGTGTCTATTAATATATAAATCACACAAAAAGCCATTTTTCCCTGTAAGGCATTTTCTGCCTGAATATGATTCATTAAAAGGTGAGAATAAAAACATTTGTGGCAATACCATAAAAGTCTATATTCAACTCCCACTCACATTATATGAGACGTAATTTAACAGCCAAAATCGATCAAAAGCCACAGAATTTGCTTTTAAGGCAATAAGGCATGTTATGCCAAAGGAAAGTAAGACATAATAGTTTGTAAAGAAAAATCTGCATAGGAGTTATGGATGACTAACACATTAGAACGCTCATAATGGTGGGTGGAGGTTTAGCATTTGAGAATGTTCATTTTTGACTTGCCACATTTGCCATTTTCCTTTTGTCATTCCTTTTATATCATAGGCCTACACTACTCGCCTGTGACTTTTGTAATGAATATGAGTAATAATTCACAGTCATTTAATTAGTTGTGACATCGCATGTATTTTCTAGCATTTTAGAATTTTTGGTATTTGTGTACCATTTATCAAATCATGATTATCTTACCTTTATTGTAAATAAATATAGTACATCAAATAGTATATTGCCATGACTGTACAGTGTACATGTCTCATTGCACCTCATTACTCACAAACAAATTAACATTTGGATTTTTAATTATATTATTATGTTATATTACTGTTTTTTTTTTCCTTCAGAAATGTTTTTGATATCACAACTTTTTCCAGAATATTTTACATATGATATCTCATAATACCACAACTTGTTGACACAATTTTATTTGATTCCCTTTTCGGACAATTGTACTATAACTTCTTCCCTTAAGCGATGTACTTCAAATACCCCCCTCCCCACTTCTGGCTGGTGAATAATAGCATGATATTTTGTATTGTGCAGATTGCAAATCCCTTGTTTAGCTACCGTTAGCTTGAAGTACCATCCCCAGTGACTCACCAATGAAAATCAACAAATCAAAGGAGAATTGTAGCAACGGGGGATTAGGCCTAAATAGAGAGCCAGATTTCCAGAGTGTGCTTCGATTTAAGACATTAGCATGGATGCCTGACCAACCCTGTGAACTTGTGTGAATTGGCTGCTGTGGGATGACACTGCAAGTCACCCAGAAACTGGCGAGCTATAAATCAGTCTGTGGACCAACTGTTTTTCTTACAGGTAGTTCCTTTGTAGAGTGGATAATCAGTTACTTGCTGTACAGCATGCATTTAAAAGGCCAAACTATCACCCTGAAATAACTTGTATTACCTTCTCTATTGCTGCATGTATTGAAGTTTGGAATTTAATGCAGAGCAATTATTTTATTGACTTGGCTGAGCACGCTATTTGATCATTATTAGTCCATGGTTACTCTAAGTTCCATTCTTCTACCAGTCTGCTGTCACAGCAGACCAGGGAAACAAAAAAGCAGACTGTTACAGCCTGGAAGCTTTAAGTGTGAAGCCGAAACAGTCATCCAAAAAGTTATGAAGAGGTATTTCTGCTGGTGCTGCAGATGTGCCCTAAATAAGGGAAAATTCAGAACTTCTATTGTATAAAGCATTATTTGAAATTTTTCAAATCACAAGAAAAAGAGTACTCCAGCCTCCACAAGAAGTCCAATACAAACAGCCACACAAGACCCAAAGAGCCATAGCTGTTTGATTAGACTGATTTCACAACAAACTTTCATGAAAGACATTGTTGGGTGCAATTATATTTAAGTAGATAGAAAAAAAATATCATTTTATCTCAAATGATTCAGTTAGAAAAAGAAAACAATGTCTTATAAATGCCATCATGTCATATTTAGTTTTTCAGGTTATATACATTTCTGTAACACTGGACTATAATTAAATATGCACAACTCCCACGCCATTGATCATTAAACTTTGTCATATTGTTTGATTTGTTAATGTTTCAAATTTTATTTTGTCATTTTTTGGAGCACTCCACTGATCCATGACTCCTACACCATTTATCATAAAGTATGCACTTCATGTAAGTTATTTTTCTCTTGATTGATTCAGCGTAAATGGCTTCACAAGAATAGGCGTGGGAGTTAGACATCTATGTTTCATATAATGTATTGCCTTAAACCTTTGTTGACAACTTTTGTGGATTAGATCTTAGTGCAAAAAGGAGACTTCACAGAATTACGCTCATGTGAAATATTGGTATAAATAGAGACAGCTTTCAGGAAAAGATTCCGCGAATTCTGTCTAGAGATTTCATTTGATATTGTGTGGGATATTTTATTTAAGGCAATGTGAAGCTCCATGATTGGCTGATTGTTACAAACTATTTTGAGCAGAAAATGTCCTGGTTCTAAAATTAGTCACGTGTAATATTATTGCCACAAAATTTACTTTATATCACAAAAATTAGTTCAGTGTCTGAGAAATTTTGGAATCACAGAAATGTCTGCAGTAAAAAAAACCACCTTCGACTGTTTTTCCAGTATGTTTGAACTGACGTTCAGCATTTATAAGTTGGATATTTTAATTCCTATTATTGTTCAGTTCTTGCTTGTTTTTTTGGTTGTACATGTAATCTGTATAATGATATATTGTTTGGAAGTTTTGAAGTATGAACTTTCAAGATAAATTCCTGCTAATGAAGTGATATAAATAGATTGCTCAATGAGGACTTATTTTTGAATGCAGACAATAAGGCAATGCCATTGCTCCAATTCAAAGCAATTGATGAAATAACTATTAGAATGTTCAGTACTTTTGATCAGTCCAACAGGTGCTCATCGTGAAATTTGCCGATTAGTTTTGGGCCTAAAAAAATGCTTCTGTTATACTCCTTTCATATTTGCACTTGTTGTAATTGCATGGAATGGGCAGTGACTTGACTTCATGCTGAAGTGCATACTATGAGGAATTTCTGAAATCTATAGTTGCCACATTAAGAATTCTTTAAAGGATTTTAAAACTGTAGTAGTATCTAAATGTACCGTATTCACTATTCTGTGAGTGTGGTGATGCTAGCTGTATGAGCTGGTGTGAGAAAAATGACTTATTTGCTATAGCATTTACAGGAACCAGAGGAGAATTTTCAGAAGTTGCCAAGATGTGACTAGAGTCGGACCCAACTGCAGGAGTGTGGCAAATCACCATCATGTAGCATTTGCTTGCAGACTGGCTGTTGTCAATATTTTTCAAGTAGCTTCATTGACAGCAGGGATGAATAAGTCCTATTGCAATCCTGTTTCATGCCCTTGGCAACAAAGACCATGAGGCATGGGGTTCATGAGACACTCCACCGACCAAGAAAGGCCTGATTCATGATTCTGCAGATCGAGATTGTGTAGACTATCTGACTAAGTAGTGGGACACTATTCATTCTAGGGAGAGGCATACAACCCAATTCAAACCCATGTTTTTGTGTCCATCAGGGTTGTCCATAAGCCCCGTCCTTCATCATACCCTTGACAAAACCAAGGGTGGAATAGTGGAACAATGAATCAAGGGGTTTTTTAGCTAAACAAGGTTCAGAGGGTTGCACACAACAGAAAGCAAAACTCATTCATTGATCTCATAAAGGGGTTTTACTAGAGTGATTCAGGGTTTTTCAGGGAGATGCTATTGAAGGGTGGTGGAAGGGGAATTGCAATTACCTATTAAACTATTTTTACAATTTTATCAGCTGATTTCCGACTTTACCCTGGTATGAACTAGGCTACTCCTTTTGCTTGTGTGCCGTTTTCATAAAATATACCTGTAGAAAAGGAAGAAATGTGACAAAACGATCAAGCAGCATTTCATTAAGTAATTGGTGCAAGAAACTAGAGCTCCATTTGGAAATGGAAACGACAAAGGACTGAGGAAATTACAATCACATGTATATCACCATTTTCGAACAACTGCAACATCACATTTCGTGTCTAATGGTAGTTTTAGCTTCAATGAAATTGAAATGAACCGGAAAACTGGTTTGACTAATAGCCTTTTTCAATGACAAAGTTGCTGCCATTATTCTGGGTCAAGTATTAATATCACCCATCTATCATGTTATTTAAAGGAGTCAAGAAGAATAATAAAGCTATTATGCATCACATTTATTTATTTTAGCTGGCTGAAGTTTGTAAAATTCTATCGAATGTGTTCAGAAATAAGTGAATTTCCCTGTTAATACTTTTCCTGCAAAGCTATTAAGATATGTGAGATCACCTGAACTATTAACAATTATGAAGGATGCATTGTTGTGTTTAAAAGAATGTTGCATACAAATAGGCCTAAAAAAACTACTATCAAATTAGCCAGTGGTAAAAAGTAGTCACCAGATAACTCTTTGTCCACCTGACAATATCATAAAAATGCCAAATTTCTAATGAAATCTTTGGTGTCATGAAAACGCCACTGTCCAGTATTAAAAATACACTAAATATAACTTCTATACATTTGATTAATGGCAGTCACTTCCTGTATCTTTTAATGACTTCGAAAGAGTGTCTGTTGACTTTCTGTGATATATGTTCTTTTTTGAAGTGGCCTCACAAACTAGCCCCCAGCCCTCTTGGGCTTACAATTTAAAAATACATGTAATACAAAAATGACCATTGAAGGTGAACAATAAAACTTTGAATTTAAATTTGAATAATTTTTCTATATATATATGTATATTGCATTCCTCATACGAGATGACTTTCTTATTTTCTGTATCCTGTAAATGAGTGGCATTTCCTAATGGTGTGAGGGATAACCTGGTCAAAACAAGGAAAGACATTCTAATGCCTCTTCACAAACCAGCCTTTAGTCAAGAGATACTTGTCATTGCTCTCCAGTCTCCATGTATGCTCAACTGACAGAATCACAAAAGGTGTGATCTCGTCGGTGGCATCTCTGACACATTAAGATAGCAGCTGTCGTGTACATGACCAAGGATAGTATGGTGAGTTCTGGTATCCTCTTGCAACCTCAGAATATCCCCACAAGTTTTATAGCTCCCAAGTGACTTCCTGAATGAGATGGCCCTTCCCGTCAAAGAAGACTTCCCTTTTCACCCTTAAACACTCTTCAAGTGTGAATTTCCTGTTGTGGTGGTTGCCCTTTCAGTGTTACAGGTGTTGTAGCCCTCGTTGATTCCTGTCTGTCACATTTGATGAAAAAGTTGTGATGGTGACACCAGTTCATGCAATACTGGAGGATGGACATCTCTCCTGCTGTCATGTGGGATGGTCTGCATATAAGTTGCTAGACTTATGCTTTTTTTTTGTGAAGATGTAAATATCCATTGTTAGGAGAGTTATGCAATACGGTTCTATAACAAGACCAAATGGGTATGGTGGTGTTTTGAGATGCACTGCACGAGTTGAAGATATCGTGAGGCCTCTGTACTCACGAGTGCGTCAACACGAGTGGGTACAGAGGACTCAGGATATCTTCACGAGTGGGAGTACATCTCAAAATACCACCATACAACCATTTGGTATTATTTATACCCCATTATGTAACTCCAAAGAAAGCTGAACTTCAATCAGGTTATCTATACTCAACAGCTGCATCAGCCAATCAGAGCACAGATAGCAGCTCAAGTGATGATGTCACAATGTTGTGACGTCACCATAGACATGATGTCACAATGGCAAACAATGCAATGACATCATCAACAATGATCAAACCATGTGGTATACACAAAACCATTGAGTATACAACGCAATACCACATGGGATATATCCACTGCTTTTTCATGTGGTATTGTAAATGTTTAATATGGGGTATAAAATTATACACTACAGGCATTAACTTCTTACCATGGGCATCAACTTACAGCATTACAAATTCCATGTACTTTGATTCTGTCTAAATGACGTCACAAAGTTCTAAAAGTGTGGGAGCTCGACAGTAATGTAGTTCCCGGAATGTTGTATAAAACCTTGGTTTAAAATTCGTAGATGAAAAAGGGATTTCACAGTAATGTAGTTCACGGAATGTTGTATAAAACCTTGGTTTAAAATTCGTAGATGAAAAAGGGATTTCACAGCATTAACTTCTTACCATGGGCATCAACTTACAGCATTACAAATTCCATGTACTTTGATTCTGTCTAAATGACGTCACAAAGTTCTAAAAGTGTGGGAGATGGACAGTTATGTAATGCAGTTCCCGGAATATTGTATAAAACCTTGGTTTAAAATTCGTAGATGAAAAAGAGATTTCAGAGCATACAGATTCCAGTGAAATTTCATTTTATATGCAGCTTTTAACACCAGCTTTGGAATATTATATAAGAGATCTCATTCAGTACGACTGATATTGTGTGGGATGGGATCACTATTTCGGCCTTCCCGGAGATTAATACCATGTCGTAACTAAGATTCAGCTAGCAACTTTTGATGACTTTGACGCTTTCTAACTCCTTTTTTGTTTGTTCAACATTGATTGGCTTGGTGTGAGATAACGGTCAAGTGTTTACAATCCCGAATTGTTCAATCGTAATATGTGTTATGATCCAATGCTTTGTAGAGTTTAGATAAGAATCTGGGTTGTTGGGTAATTGAATGAATGATCACAACGCTACTCCTTGAAGGAGGTTCTCCGGATTGAGCAGAGGAAACTAAACTGAAGAAGAAGAAGAAGATCTCCAATTTTTTTCAGTTTTAGTATATACTGGTGTTAATTACTTCTGCAACCCTTTTCATAGGCTTACACAGATATAACTTACAGACTACAAGCTATGTTGGCCCAAAGGAATTGTGCAACCACTCAATCATTTAAGCTAACTCAAAATTCAAATTTTACAGTGCGGAAGAGTTGGGACTTTGAAAATTTACCACAAGATAAAGCTTTTAGTAGGTTATACAAAAGTGGCATTAGTCAAATTTCGACCGTAAGTGCAGTTACTGTAGTTTACCTTTGTAGGGCAGCATTGCTCCCATTCAACAAATTAATGAAATGGCCATTAATCAGTGCTAATTACCAGAGGCTAAAAAAGTTCAATGCTTGGGATCGGTCAGGCACATTCTTATTTTGGAGATGCTGATATGTTTCGTGTGCACTTTCCCTGTAATAGTTAAAGTGGTTACTTTAGTAGTGCACAGTCTTAAACTACACAAATCTGATTAACAACTTCTACCATAGGTCTGCCTCTGAATTTGTCCAAAGTGGATATCTATGTGTTATTTTTGTGTTGAGTAACACCATGTAAATACGAATTTGTGTGACCTTTTTACAATTCACATTTTCTTTTGATATGATTTTAAGTTTAGGACAATGTGTGCAGAACAAAGAAAGTACTATATTCTTTGATTTATCGTTTTGTAATTGTTATACTTGGTGGATCCTCTTTATTTGTTTAATAAGCACAGTAATGAATTAATGATTCCATGTTAAGACTCGTATAAACATTGTGTTCTATACAGGCATGCATCAAATTTACATTTCTTGCATAATACCAAAGAAATTTATGCTTGTGAATAAACGGACTGGCATACTTATATTGTGTTTCTAGAGATAGAAGGATGTATCATAAAGTGCATATCGAAGATTTTCTCAAAGGCGAAATTATTGTCTTGTCCAGTTCTGATTCTTGCGCATTCATCATGAGTTCTACAGAAACGTCCAAAGTTTTTGCCATTTTGCATGCCTTTGACAGGGCTGCGATTAAGTAATCTGTTCACTACAATAACACTCTTGATTTCTATATATAGCAGGCTTATTCCAATTAACTTAATTAGCCCAATGCATACACTGATAAATTTTTGTTGTCAGTGGAACAGTGGACACGCTTGCTCACCATTGTATTTTGGTCACTGAACAGTAGCAGGACTATACCTAAAGTGTGTAAGTCTGAAGAAAGATTTTTTCTATTTCCTTCAGAAGTACTAAAGGAGAATTTTTATAAGTTGTAGGATGTAACAAGCGTCGGACCCAGCTGCAGGAGTATGGCAAATCACCATCATGGCATTTGATTGCAGACTTGACCGTTATCTCACACCAAGCCAAGACTCAAATTCTGTCACCTTTTACTCTCATCATCAATCAATCCCTAACCTCAGGAATCTTCCCTGACCGTTTGAAAATTGCAAAAGTGACTCCTATTTTCAAAAGTAAGGAAGACCACTTGCTTGAAAATTATAGGCCTATCTCTGTCTTGTCCAGTTTATCTAAGGTGTTAGAAAGAATTATGCATTCTCAACTCTTCAAATATTTAAATGACAATAAATTATTCTACAATAATCAATACGGTTTTCGGAATTCTCACTCCACTGAACTTGCAGCTCTAGAATTAACAAATCGCATAATAGACCAAATGGATAAAAATGGAACCCCACTATCAGTTTTTTTAGATCTATCGAAAGCTTTTGATACCATTGATCATAAAATATTACTTTATAAATTACAGTATTACGGTGTTAAAAATAATTCACTGGCCTTGTTTGCTGATTATCTGAAGAATCGTAAACAAATGGTATCTTTTAAAGATACAAACTCGTCATTATTGACAATTGAAACGGGAGTTCCCCAAGGTTCAATCCTTGGACCCTTATTATTTATTGTATATCTTAATGATCTTCATGAAGCGTGTAACATTTTCCGTCCAATTATTTACGCAGATGACACCTGCTTAACTGCAACTTTGAATTCTTTTGGACAAGACAAAGATGCCTACATAAATGAAGAACTGAAAAACATCTCTGAATGGATGAAATTGAATAAATTGTCATTGAATTCCTCTAAAACCAAGGCTATGTTGTTCCATTCGCCACGTAAAACTGTATCTTACCCTGTTATTCATCTAGATGGCTCCGTTATTCAATTTGTTGATAGTTTTGACTACCTTGGTATTGTACTTGACAAGAATCTCTGTTGGAAACCTCATATGGCTAAAATATCTCTGAAGATGTCTAAGATAACTGGGATTATGTGTAGATTGAAGAATGTTTTGGGCAGGGATGTTCTTTTGACTCTTTATAATAGCTTATTTCTTCCTTATGTGAATTATGGAATACTCTGTTGGAAGTCTCGTTTAAAAGACATCGTCAAATTGCAAAAAAAGGTGATTCAAATTGTATCAGGTGCTAGGTATAATGATCATACTGAACCATTGTTTAAGACTCTGAAACTCCTAAAAGTGACTGACTTGTGTCTACTTAGAGAGTACCAATTCTGTTACAAATTAGAGAATGCAGCTTTACCATATTATTTTCAATCAAATCTCTACAGAAGAAACTCAAATGTACATAATCACAACACTAGAACTTCAGACCTTTTCCATATCCTTAGAGTAAAACATGAATTTGCTAAGTTTGGAATCCAATGTACAATACCTCAAGCATACAATAACTGTCCCTCTATTATAAGAACAAAAATATATACTCATAGCTATCAGGGTTTTACTGCATATGCAAAGAATCATATGATTAATACCTATGCATACGAATGTACAATCTCTAACTGCTATATTTGTCAGAGACAATAATCAGTACTTCATGCTTTTTACTATTATTATTATTATATGTATATATATATATTTTTTTTTTTTCTCTGTTGTACTCAGTTTTTTGTATTGTTTACATGTAACAGGCAGGAGTTGAGTATACATACAAATATTATAGATAAAATCTACCAAAGAACAGATACTACACAGCTGCCGCAGGGGGGCCTCGCTGGGCTGTCTTGTCAGATTTCCCCATCCACCCTAAGGGGTGGTAAAGTGATTTGGCAGCCCTGCAATGTGAGGTCACCCTGGGCAGCTCCATTATGGCACTGTAAATATTATTATGTTACTGCCTTCATCTTATTGTGTATATAAATCTATCCTCTTCCTAGTCCGTTAATTTACATTGTAAAACTTTGATGTGATCTACTTATTATTTAATACCAGGCTCTGGTGCTGTATTTTTCTTATTAATTACGTAACAGACTGTCATTCTTCTTTCATCACACTATTATTATAGAAATGAATATATTATTTAAGAGTAAAGCTTATGACAATACATCTACTTATAACTGGTAATTAGTCAACCATATATTTATGTTATGCTATGGGACTCATGGGACTTTAGTTTTTTTTTTTTTTTCAGACTTAAAAACACTATTTCATTTTATGGGTGGCCCCTTGATAGCGGCCTACTAGCCTTAAAGGGGTCACCCTCAATAGAGAATTGTCAAAAAAAAAAAAAAATGCTGTATAACATATCAATAGTTTATTTATCTTTTTCATAACTTATTCTCTATTGAAAATAAATATGTCTGAGTCTGAGTCTGAGTCTGAGTCGTCAATATTTTTCAAGTAGCTTCATTGACAGCAGGGATGAGTATTGACCAACTCCAGTTGCAATCCTGTTTCATGCCCCTTGTAACCAAGACAAATGGACTGGATGCAGAACTGATTCTGCAGACCAAGAATGAATGGATTCAGAATTCAGCCGACCAAGATTTGATGGGATGCACTACAGCCGATATTTCTTGTATCCCTCAGGGTTGCCATGCGGCTCCTTCTTAACTACAGATGAAGAGAATAATCTAACATTACAAGGTGTCTAAAGGGTTGAACAAAACGAAGGAAAAATTCATATCAAATTCATATCATGACCGTGGGTGTCGTAGAAGGGGTTTGCTTTAGGAATTATCTGGGAGGGTATCATTGTGGTATATACTATTTTCCAGATTTTTGCTGAAAATATCCGTGGTTTTCTAGGGAAAAAAGCCATATGGTTTGTCATTCTGTCCACAAAACACAAAACACCATTTCTAATTGAAGAACACAAACTGCTATAGTTTAATTATACAATCTGCACAATCATGTTTTATTATGGAAAGGAAGTGTCAGACCACATTTATCAGTTTTTTTTTTGGTCACAGAAAACCTTATCATGCTTATTCTAAACTGACCATGTAACAGAAAGGAGTATTCTTGCAGGAGACATCCTAACACTTTTGGAAACATCTGCACTACAGATGACCAATGAAAGAGACATCCAGTATATCTTCTTGCGATTTTCAGACTACAGGCATGTCCAGTGACTTCCTGAATGTGACAGCCATCCTGGGAGTGCTGTGTGACAACTTTCTGTATTTCTGTAAACGTGACTTAAGCGTGGTATTCCCTATTGAGGTGGTTGCCCTTTCAGTATTACAGGTGTTGTAGCCCTCTGTGATTCCTGCCTGTCATATGTGATGGATTACCTGTGATGATGACACCACACCAATTCAATTTGGAAAACTTTAAACTGTTATACTTCTGTCTTTATTAGTCTTTATTGTTTTGTCAGGGCAAAAAACCGTGTTATCTTTTACGCAGATTTATCATGTAACAGATCTATAATCAAGAGCATGTAGGAAGTTATTTTTATAATGAATTACTGTGAAAAGTATTTTCTCTTCTTTCTTATGAACTTGTCATCAAAGCTTGGTCTATTTATAGTGATAAAAAGGACAAGGAGTGATCATTATTAATTATTTAGAGCTTTTATGATGTGTCATGACGGATAACATTTTCACAAAAACTAATTATGATTTATGACTCAGTTATGAATAGAACCGAAGACACTTACATGGTATGTGCATGTGATTGAAAAGAAAAAAAAGGTGTCACCTTTAATTGCTACATGAGTCATTATTAATGTGTCTTATGTCACACCCTTTTTTGGGAGGACACTCAGCTACTCATCGTCAACTCCTACACAATGTGCAGACAAGCCTAATACATCAGGATTCAGGAGTCGTCCCAAGTTATGTTTTCTTTGGTTGGATTCTTCATAAATGACTTGACATTATATTCTATGCGTAGGATGCAAATGTACATAATTATGTGGTCTTGCTCCTTGCAAAAGAATTGGATTTAATGGAAAAGAGATGCTTCTCTGGATTGTAAGTATCAAGGAAATAGGTTTCCGAATATCAAGCTGACCATGCAATTGGTGTATCTTTTCTGATTTTCGTGCTGGAATTTTATGAAATTATATGAAATTTGTGGATTTTGTTTGGTATTGAACAATTTCTGATCCTTGATAATTTTATCTGGTAATTTTCTTAGGTGATCCATTGTTTTGGGAGTTTAATATGAATTTCGCTGTCAGCAAATAAATTATTCTTGTTATTGAAGTGATCGACAATAGAATGCTAATTAGGGACGTTTTTGCATGCAGCCAATTAGGCAATGCCATTGCTCCCATTCAAAAAATTAATGAAATGCCAATTAATTATCGCAGGTTAAAAAGTTAAATGCTCTGTCAGTCAGGCACATGCTCATTTCGGAGTTGCTGATCACTCTTGGATTTTCAGCGAATTGTGAGTTTTTCTAGTTTTACAGAAGTGATTTGTTCAAATTTATTCTGTTACCATTGATATACTATGGCACTTGGCTGTAAAGTATGAATTTCATAGATCCTTCCACATTGCATACTTCATCTATCCCTGTAAATTGCTCAAAATGGTCATGTGAATAATTTTTGCACGTAATGTGATATAAATGGTCTTGATAACCAATTCCAAGATTTCTTTTGATGTAGTTTTACAATATGGGTCAATATGTGTCTAATGGAAAAACTCATATATTGTGTTGTGATTGATCTACTTCAGTGACAGTTTCCGTGTTTAATCAAGCCCTGTTGCGAATTAATGAATCCATGTTAAGATTCATGTATACATTGTGTTCTTTATAGCCATTCATCATATTTACATTTCTTGCGTAATTAGGAGGCCGGAGCAACTGCTTGTGAATAGATGAATGGAGAGGGGTAGAATGACCATACAGTATATTATCACCTGGTTGGCTGCGAATATCACTGTTTAAAGTAAAAATATCAGAGCCTATGATATTGTAGAAAATACCACCCTTCAAGGGCGATATTTTGTAACAATGGTTATGACATCACCAGCATTTCAGATGCCTGATGATGTCACAAATCGAGCAATGGCCAAAACTATAGGATTGTGACGTCACCTCCATTGTTGCTCCATGGTGATGTCACGTTTTGTAATGGCAGAAAATAGTCCCCTCTTTAAAATTGAAAATTTGAGGTAAAACCAGGTGATAAAAACGAAACAACCACGCGTCAGGGCACTTCGTACAATATCACTCGCAGTTGTGAGAATTAATATCACTCTCGCTCTGCGGGCTCGAGTGATATTAATTCACACAACAGCTCGTGATATTGTTACTCAGTGACCCTGACTTGGGTTGTTTTGTTATATAGGCACTTCATTGTTACTTGTTATATTGTGTTGTTCCTGATATGGTGTGTTATACTGTGTATATGATGTATGTTGGTATGAAAGCATTTAGCAATCGCCTAAAATTCTACACATTTTAAAATTGATCAAGGGATCACAGTATCTATTGCTTAGTGGTAGTAATTATTATATTCAATGTATCCATCCATGTCTGGATGGTTTTTGCCTCTAAAGATTGGTTTTGCCAAAGGTAATGCATCTCACACAGCGAGCTTGAACAAACTTTGGGGTTAAAAAAATTGACCAAGAAAGCGATTAACGCAGTGATGTAGAGGGAGGTCAGGCAAACATTTTGATGTGTCATATGAAAAAGTCTGTTGGGAATTTTTTGAGATATTTGAGTTCTAGATGTTTTATTTATCACACCCTAATCTCAGCATGGAACCTGCATCAAAAAGTGATCAAAATTGCCCATTTTTCCTTTTAGGTAATATCTAAGATAAAAGTTATTATGCAGAAGAAGAAATATGCAGTCATTGCCACAAGAGCAGGTACATACCACTTCATCCAGACTGACAGAGTGTGATAAACCTATAAAAGTAAACATTTCTGAGAAAATGTATAAAATATGTTTATTTGCCAGCTTGTCCGCAGTTTTATCATTCTGATGAATAATTGTAGTAGAATCTACCTCACTTTTGAACTCTATGGTGTATTATTGAGGTCTTTATGTGTTTTTTAAAGAAATTTCACCACTGTAAAACACATACTTTTGAAACCATGTAAAGTGTAGCAAATGTTGAGTGAATCATCAGAAAACACATAGATAGAATGTTTGGAAACATTTAATTAGTAACTAATTTATGGAGTAAAATACTTTAACATTAGAGTCTTAATTTGCAATAGTCGTATATGTTTGTATTAACTAAATTTTCACCTAATTTACTGAATTTATGCGATTTTTGTTGTTCTCTACAATTAAAGATTGACTGTTGATGCCAGATAACCTACATCACCATCAAACACCCAACATCCTTTTTAAGTACTCAAAAACACTAAGTATGAATATAACTGTTTATTTATAGCTTTTAATGCTGTTTTTGTACATTGGCATAATAGCAAAGACGGTTCATGTAATATCAGGGAATTCAACTTCAGAGTGAAGCAGATACTTACAAACATGATATGCATGCGTTGTACGATAATTTGCTCAACTTTGTCTATCCTTTTTACATTGCTATGAAATGCTTGTTTACAGTGGCATTAGTTGTGATAAAATTCACCAAAAAAAAAGAAAGACTGTTAAAATGAAATGATGAGACCGAATTTGCTAAAATTATTTACCAGAATTATGTAACTAACAGAACCTGGTATTGCAAACATTTTCCAGGGCCTTTAGGCAGAAATGTTAGCTGTTATAGGTTTATCACACCTTGTCAGCCTTGATGTAGTGGTACATACTTTCTGCATTGACAATGACTGCATATTTTTACTTCTGAATAATGACTTTTATCATAGATATTACCAAACAGGAAAAATAGGTCATTCTGATCACTTTTTGTTGAAGATTCCATGCTTAGAATAGGGTGTGATAAATAAAAAATCTGAAACTCAAATATCTCAAAAAATTCCCAACAGATTTTTTCATATGATTTTTCAAAATGTTCCTCTGACCTTCCTCTACATCACTGCGCTAATCGTTTTCTTGGTCAATTTTTTTAACCCCAAAGTTTGTTCAAGCTCGCTGTGCTCACTGATATTCTAGTTTTAAAAGAATCTTACTTGAAATTATGGAACTGCGGCTGTAATGAACATTTGCAGCAATTCACGCTTAGTGCATAATTTAGATTCTCTGGGTGAATTTAATTCAAATCAGCAAACTCATAATTCTGCGGAGGAAATATTAAAGTGTATTTAAAGAAAGAGTTTTATGCACAGTTTGTGAATGATCCACAAAAAGGCTTCTCAAGAGTAGTCAAATAGGGTAAATTATGTAACAATATACATCTTTGGGGTTTGGAAAGATGCAGCAATCTTTAACCAAATGCTTGTGGCAAACTGTACCTGCAAAAACGTAAGTACTAGAAAGATGGAAGTTGTATTTGCTGTAGCATTTACAGGAATCAGAGGGGAATTTATAGAAGTTGCAATACTTGACAAGAGTCGGACCCAACTGCACGAGTGTGGCAAATCACCATCATGGCATTTGCTTGCAGACTGGCCCTTGTCAACATTTTTCAAGTAGCTTCATAGAGATGAATACCCCATTGCAATCCTGTTACATGCCCCTGGCAACAAAGATCTTCAGACATGGGGTTCAGGAGTGACTCCACAGACCAAGAAAGGCCAGATTCATGATTCTGCAGATCGAGATTGTGTGGACTATCTGACTAAGTAGCATTCCAAAGAGAGACACACATCCCAATTCATACCAATGTTTTTGTCTACATCAGGGTTGCCCATAAGCCCCTTCCTTCATCACACCCTTCACAAAACGGAGGGTGGAATAGAGGAACAATGGGGCAGGGGTTTTTAATAGCTAAACAAGGTTGAGAGGGTTCCACATAACAGAAAGCAAAACTCATTCATTGATCTTATAAAGGGAAGAGTGATTCAGGGTATTTTATGAAAAAAGTTAAAATTGTCAAAATCAATATATTTATTCCGAGCCCCTTGGAAAGCCCTTTAAACTAAATATATCTCTTTGAATTTGTAATAAGATTTTCCATGAAAGTGTCTTCTTCAATTTCATGCTTCATTGAATAATATGGGATGCATGACCACTGAATGGCAGGGATAACTTCACAGTAAAAATGTTAAGAAAAAAATTGAGCTTTTCAGGCTTGGGTGGACTGACTTTCTTGTACATAACCTCAAATATTTTGAAAAAAAGGCTGGTTGCGACCACTTTTTTTTACATATCCTTGCTATAAACTAAAATTTGGATCATTCTAAACTGTTTGTAAGAAATCCTATCTTGGAAAGTTCACGAGTATCGAGCCACCTTAAGTAATTGCTGCAAGATACTACAGCTCCATTTGGAAGTGGAAACGACAAAGACTGAGGAATTTACAGTCACATGTATATCACCATTTTCGAACAACTGCAATGTTACATTTAATGTCCAACAGTAGTTACAGCTTCACAGAAATTGAAATGAACTGAAAAACTGGTTTGGCTAATAGCCTTTTTCAATTATAGAGTTGCTATCGTCATTCTGGGTCAAGTATCAATATCATCCATCTATCATGTTATTTAAAGGAGTCAAGAAGAATAAAAAGCTATTATGCATCACATTTATTTATTTTTACTGTATCTTTAAAATTAATGACTTCCAAAGAGCTTCTGTTGACTTAATGTGTTATATGTCTATTGAATTCCTCATCAAAGATGACTTTCTTATTTTCTGTATGCTGTACACGCATGTGTGGTATCTCTAAATGGTATATGGGATAACCTGACCAAAACAAAGAAATAAATAACACCAATTCATGCCATGCTGGAGGATGTATATCTCTCCTGCTGTCACCTGGGATGGTCTACATATAAGTTGCTAGACTTATGCTTTTGTTTTTTTATGAAGATGTAAATATCCAGTGTTAGGAGAGTTATGCAATACGGTTCAAAATTATACACTACAAGCATTAACTTTTTGCCATTTGCATCAACTTTCAGCATTACAAATTCCAGGTACCTTGATTCTGTCCAAATTACTTTACAATGACAAGTGTGGGAGCTGGGCAGTTATGTAATGGAGTTCCCGGAATATTGTATCAAACCTTGGTTCAAAAGTCTATGTAGATGAAAAGGAGATTTCGCAGCATATAGATTCCAGTGAAATTTCATTTTATATGCAGCTTTGGTATATTATATAAGAGATCTCATTCAATTTGACTAATATTGTGTGGGATATGGGATCACTCTTCCAGCCTTCCTGGAGAATACCATGTCGTTATTAAAATTCAGCTGACAACTTTTGATGACTTTGACACTTTCTAACTCCTTAAATAACTGTATTCTGTTTGTTCAACATTGATTTGCTTGGAGTGGGCTGACAGTCAAGTGTTCACAATCCCGAATTGTGCAATCGTAATATGTGATATGATCCAATGCTTTGTAGAGTTTTGATAAGAATCTGGGTTGCTTGGCAAATGAATGAATGATCCTTGGTATTGAAGTGATAGACAATACAATGCTAATTAGACGGCTTTTTTGCATGCAACCAATTAGGCGATAAAGGAAAGTAAAAGTAAATTCAAATTTTATTCAAATCGGCGATGAAAAAATAAACAAGCAACACAAGCTACAAAGCTTTTGACCGGTAAGGTAAAATTAACAATAAGCAAAGCCCATCAATCGGTGCTAATTACCAGAGGCTAAAAAGTTCAATGCTTGGGATCTGTCAGATACATTCTCATTTTGGAGATGCTGACATGTTTTGTGTGCTCTTTCCTTGTCATAGTTAAAGTGGTTGCTTTAGCAGTGTACATGTCTTAAACTACACAAATCTAGCAGTAAATACTAATTTGTATAAATTTGTGACAATTCTAATTTTCTTTTGATATCATTTAAGTTAAGGACAATGTGTGCAGAACAAAGAAAACATTATATTCTTTGATTTACGGTTTTGTGATTGTTATACTTGGTGGATCCTCTTTATTTGTTTAAATGGGCATGGTAATGAATTCATGAATCCATGTTTTAAGATTCATATATACATTGTGTCTATATACTATATAGGCATGCATCAAATTTACATTTCTTGCATAATACCAAAGAAATTTATGCTTGTGAATAAGTGGAGTGGCATACCTATATTGTGTCTCTAGAGGTAGAAGGATGCAGTAGGCCTATTGTAAACTGCATATCGAAGATATTCTCAAAGAAGAAAGTATTGTTTTGTCGTTCTGATTCTCATTCATCCGTCATGATTCTATAGAAACGCGCAAAATTTTTGCCATTTCGCAGCCTTTTGACAGGGCTGCAGGTGATCTTTTCACCATGAAAACACTCTAGAATTCTATATATAGCAGGCTTATTCCAATTAACTTAATTAGCCCAATGCATACACTGATAAATTTTTGTTGTCAGTGGAACAGTGGACACGCTTGCTTTGTTTGTTAACAATGTATTTATCACCATTGTATTTTGGTCATTAGGAGTCCTGAAACAACTAAACCTCATAAACTACAAGAAACGGAGCAATAGCAGGACTATAGAAACAAGTGTGTGAGTCTGGAAAAAGACGTTTTTCTATTTCCTGCAGAAGTACTAAAGGAGAATTTGCAGAAGCTGTGAAATGTGACAAGAGTCGGACCCAGCTGCAGGAGTATGGCAAATTACCATCATGGCATTTGCTTGCAATCTGGCCCTTGTCAATATTTTTCTAGTAGCTTCATTGACAGCAGGGATGAGTATTGACTAACCCAGTTGCAATCCTGTTTCAGGCCCTTTGTAAATAAGACCAATGGACTGGATGAGGAACTGATTCTGCAGACCAAGAATGAATGACTGGATGCAGAATTCAGCTGACCAAGATTTGATGGGCTACACTACAGCCTATATTTCTTGTATCCCTAAGGCTCCTTCTGAACTGTAGATGAAGAGGCAGAATAATCTTACAATACAAGGTGTCCATTGTCCAAAGGGTTGGACAAAACATAGCAAAAATTCATATCATGACCATGGGTGTTGTAGAAGGAGTTTGCTTAGGAATTATCTTGGAGGTGTCATTATGGTATTACCTAGGGGTGTACCGATCAAGTAATTAGCCGAACCGAACGGAATACTGATCATTGTCTTCAAATTCGGCCGAGCTTGAACCCGAAACGAACCTTCCACTTGGACTGACATGGATTGTTTTAACTCAGGCCGACAGGTGGCCCTTTGCTTAATTGGCTTGATTACGCAATTGCAGCTGCTGTGCAAAGGACCATGAAAAGCTAAAGCAGACACATTGCATAGCGCGAGAATGCTCGATTTGTGGACAATTATGTACATGCATATCAATATGATAATTTCATTTACCATATGATACATCACTCACTTACAAGTATTCATGTACAAATTAAATTACATCAATTTCATCAAGAGTTTTCCTAAACAGTTTGATGTGTTGAATTACATAATTGAAACGTCCAAAATTCTTGTTCATAATTGTTGTGAAAAATCTGGTTTACTTGTAACTGATCTGAAATATTACTATTAGTTTTTTATATGCATACTAAGTTTTGTGGCACATATAACTACCCCCCCCCCCCCCACACCCAGGGTAACTCTTTGGGGACAGTCAGGCCACAGGGTCTTGCCTTGCTCGGAAGGTCAGTGGTCACCAGCCCTGCCCCCCCCCTTCCAACAAACTCCTGATCTGATATCAGCATGACGAATCACCTGCAAAATATTGTTATTTTTTATTTTATTCAGTGTTAATAAATAGGCCCCTATTGTACATTTCTAAAATTATCAAATGGCATTTTCATTTGAGTTCCATGCTAGATTTGAGATTTTCAGTAATTTTCAGTAATTCCTCAGTTTAGCAGACATAAATGGTTTTTAGGCCTACAGGCGTAAAGCAGTACAATAAGTAGACATATCTATAAAATGCAATAACTGATTTACTGGGTGATTATATTCTTTAAATCAGAGAAGATAAAGCATGCAGATCACTGTTGGAGTTCCTATTGAAATACAAAGCATCATGCCTGACATAAAAGATCACCTTGGGGTACTTGTTATACTTCAAGAGGTGACTGATAAACACATGTACAGTCGATTCAGTGTAAAGGATAAAATCATAGAATAGGCCTATTTTTTCCTAAATGATTTCACATTCGAAAAATACTGGTTTATTGGTGACCGAATTTAATCTTATTTTAATGGAAGGTTCAAGTAATGTTTAAAACTCATTCATGCCAAAATTTGTACAAGTGCATTTTGTTATACATTGTAACAGTCCTTGATAAGGCTCATTTATTAATATTCAAATAAATTGTCCTGATTATGCCAAATATGTGCATGCATGCTGATGTTATCAATGCTATGCAATTACAGGTGCAGGCCCATGCCTCAGCGCCTTGGCTTGAGCCATCCGAGTGTGACTATGACAGCAATTAGCCGAGTGGGGGTGCTGTAAGTAGGGGGTGTGGCTAAATTGGTGCTCGGCTAAATTTAGAGCCGAGCTGCCGAACCGAGCAAAAGAGCACCGAAACAGGCCGAACCGAACACCGAGCACAGGTTCGGTACATCCCTAGTATTACTATTACCCTTCAAGATATACTCTTTTCCTGATTTTAGCTGAAAATATTCATGGTTTTCTAGGAAAAAAAGCCATGTGGTTTTTTTTTCCTGTTCACAAAACACAAAGCGCCATTTTTAATGGCAGAACACAAACTACTCTAGTATAATTGTTCAACCTGCGCAATCATATTTTATTATGGTAAAGAAGTATCCAATCACATTTCTAAAGCAGTTGTTCTTTCGGTCACAGAAATCATTATCATGTTTATTCTAAATTGACCATGTAACAAAAAGTAGTATTCTCGCAGGAGATATCCTAACACTTTTAGAAACATCTGCAATACAGGTGACCAATGAAAGAGACATCCACCATCTTCTTGATTTTCAGACTTCAGGTTTGACCAGTGACTTCCTGACGCCCGTCCTGGGAGTGCTGTGTGACAACTTTCTGTATTTCTGTAAACGTGACTTAAGCGTGGTATTCCCTATTGAGGTGGTTGCCCTTTCAGTATTACAGGTGTTGTAGCCCTCTGTGATTCCTGTCTGTCATATGTGATGGATGACCAGTGATGATGACACCAATTCACTCTTCTCTGGAGAATGTACATTGTACAATGTAGTCCTTCCGGAGGATCCTGTCGTGAACCGGGATTCACGATGTGTGTGTTGTTGCAGTATTTGGCTTTTGTTGTAAGAGCATGCATATAAGCCCATGTTTTCTGAATAATCACAATAATGATATATGCATTAGATTTGGAAAACTTATGAAAATTTGTCAGAAATCGAACATAGCAGCCAACTTTCTATTGTGAAAAATTGTCACCTCAGTCTTTTTACTAGATTTAGTAATACTAGAAAACCCGTTGCAAGTGGGTATTTGAGCCACTTAGACAGACTTAGACTGGGTTGTGCGCAATATGAGGGTATGCTGCTGATTATCATGAAGGGTGACAGTACTATATAAGCATTTGTGGCCTTTGAGTAATAAACTGTCAAGAAATTGATAAATTTGAAAACACAGTCGATTTTGTTCATGCAAATTTGGTGTGGAGAACAATTTGCAGTCATGAGCATGCTGTGGTGGCAGCACCTGCATGTGTTGTCTGAAATGGCTGCCCTATGTTGCCACCTGGGGAGCTTGCCAGAAAGCCTATGATCCATTTATGGACATTGGTGAAATATTGGTGCAGAAGGTGTAAAATGAAGGTGGATTTCATAGCAATTAGGAATTGTTGAAGTACATTGACTATTGCAAAACAAAGTAATAGTCAGTGATGTTGCACATGCAAAGTTTGATAGGTGTGCAGAGAATTGTGACAGAGTTATGCTTGAGACATGGAACCAAGAGAGTTAGCACTTTTATATTTAGATTGTTAGAGCGATAATGGTTGTGCCTTTTACACAAATCTCTGTAATAGATCTGTAATAAGCAGAATGTGGGAAAGAGTCATTTTTATAATTAATTTATGTGAAACATATTTTCTTTTCTTTCTACTTGTCATCAAAGCTCCCATCTATTTATAAGGTAATCAATAACTATTAAAAGGACCAGAAGTGATAATTAGCTAATTATTTTGAAATTTTAATAATGTGTCATGACAAACAACATTTTCACAAAAAACAAATGTGATTCATGACTGAGTTAGCAATAGAGCAGAAGATACGTATACATGTACATGTTGTTTGAAAGAGAAAGTAGAAGGTGTCATCTTAAATAACTAGATGAGTCTTCATTACTGTGTCCTGACTGTCACACCCTTTTTTTGGGAGGACACTCAATTACTCAGCGACAACTCCTACACAATGTGCAGACAAGCGTGATACATCAGGAGTCATCACAAATTACGTATTCTTTGGTTGATTCTTCATAATCGATTTGACATATATTCTGTGCGTAGGGTTATACTAGGCTACATAATTATGTGGTCTTGCTCCTTGCAAAAGAATTGGAAATGGGACATACTTCACCATTGCTTCTCTGAATTGTGGACATGAAAGGAAGTAGTTTTTTTAAGACATCAAATTGACCACTGATGTGTCTGTTGGCGATTTGAAATTAGTGGATTTGGTTTTGAAACACTTCTGATCCTTGATAATTTTATCTGGTAATTTTCTTAGCCGATCCATTGTTTTATGAGTTCAATATGAATGCCGCTGTAAGCTAATAAATTATTCTTGTTATTGAAGTGATAGACAATAGAATGCTAATTAGGGGCTTTTTTGCATGCAGCCAATTAGGCAATGCCATTGCTCCCATTCAAAAGAACTGATTAAATGCTCATTAATCTTTGCAAGTTAAAAAGTTTGATGCTCAGGCTCAGTCAGGCACAGGCTGGAGTTGCTGATCACTCTTGGATTTTCTGCGATTTGTGTGTTTCTCTAGTTTTGTGGTGATTTGTTCAAGTTTATTCTGTTACCATTACAGTCTGTCACTTTGATATAGAAAAAGAGTGGTCTGTTGTTGCATAGTGAAATGCGCACTTCATGTGTCATCATGCTAATGATTTGTCATGATCATACCCAATACTTTCAATGTTAATTTGATTTAAGGAGACTTATCCCGCTTGTTGGTGACAGCCAAACGAAGGGATTATGCATCTGATTTTCACTCTAAAATCAGTTATGACAAGTCAAATGGCCTTCTCTTGATCATGACTAATCAAACAGCCTCTATGTTTCGAATGTTGAAAGTAGAGAAGATGACACTTCATCAGCTATCATGAGTCATTTTTCACTGTGAACTGGTCATCATTTTTTCTATATCAAAGTGACGGATGCTTTGACACTGGGCTTTGACACTGGGCTTTGACACTGGGCTTTGACACTGGGCTTTGACACTGGGCTTTGACACTAGGCTTTGACACTGGGCTTTGACACTGGGCTTTGACACTGGGCTTTGACACTGGGCTTTGAAGTTTATGAATTTCATCGATCCTTTCGCATTTCGTACTTCATCTATCCCTGGAAAATTGCTCAAAATGATAATGTAGATAATTTTTGTGCATTAAGTTTATCAGAATGGGCTTGATAATCTTCTCATAAAGATTTCAATTTGATGTACTTTTGCAATATGGGTCAATATGCGCCAAAAGGAAAAACTCCTGCTTTCATGTATAGTGTTGTGATTGCTCTACTTCCGTGATATTTTCACTGTTTAATCAAGCACTGTAGCGAATTAATGAGTCCATGTTAAGATTCATGTATACATTGTGTTCTGTATAGGCACTCACCATATTTACATTTCTTGCATAATTAGGAGGCCTGAGCAACTGCTTGTAAATAAATGAATGGCGAGCTGTAGTATGACCATGGTGATGCTACATGTAGCTATATCAGCTGTGAGAAAAAAAATTGGTACTTGCTGTAACAGTTAGAAGTACTACAGCAGAAATTGCAAATTTGTAAGATGTGACAAGAGTCGGACCCAACTGCAGGAGTGTGGCAAATCACCATCATGGCATTTGCTTGCAGACTGGCCCTTGTCAATATTTTTCAAGTAGCTTCATTGACAGCAGGGATGAATAAGTCCTATTGCAATCCTGTTTCATGCCCTTGGCAACAAAGACCATGAGGCATGGGGTTCATGAGACACTCCACCGACCAAGAAAGGCCTGATTCATGATTCTGCAGATCGAGATTGTGTAGACTATCTGACTAAGTAGTGGGACACTATTCATTCTAGGGAGAGGCATACAACCCAATTCATGCCCATGTTTTTGTCTCTATCAGGGTTGCCTATAAGCCCCGTCCTTCATCATACCCTTGACAAAACCGAGGGTGGAATAGTGGAACAATGAAGCAAGGGTTTTTAACTAAACAAGGTGCAGAGGGTTGCACACAACAGAAATCAAAACTCATTCATTGGTCTCTAAAGGGGGTTTCACAAGAGTGATTGAGGGTATTCCAGGGAGATGCTACTGAAGGGTGGTGGAAGGGGAATTGCTATCCCCAACAATACTATTTACACGATTTTCACCATTTTATCAGCTGATTTCCAACTTTACCCTGGTATGAACTTGGCTACTCCTTTTGCTTGTGTGCTTTTTTCATGAAATTTACAGAAAAGGAAATAATGTGACAATACGATTGAGCATCGTTTCATTAAGTAATTGCTGCAAGATACTGTATAGCTCCATTACAAAATGGAAATGACAGAAGACTGAGGTAATTACAGTCACATGTGTATAAACCATTTTCGAACAACTGAAAACATTACATTTCGTGTCACCTGGTAGTTTAAGCTTCACAGAAATTGAAATGAACTGAAGAACTAGTTAGGCTAATAGCTTTTTTCAGGTTGCAATAGAGTTGCATGCTACCATTATTCTGGGTCAAGTATCAATGTCATTCATCTATCATGTTATTTAAAGGAGTCAAGAAGAGTAAAAAAGCTATTATGCATCACATTTATTTAATTTAGCTGACTGAAGTTTGTAAAATTCTATTGAATGAGTTAAGAAATAAGTGAATTTCCCTGTTAATATTTTTCATGCAAAGCTATTAAGATAGGTGAGATCACCTGAACTATTAACAACTGTGAAGGATGAATTGTTGTGTTTAAAAGAATGTTGCATACAAATAGGCCTAAAAAAACTACTATGAAATTAGCCAGTGGTCAAAGGTAGTCACCAGATAACTCTTTGTCCAGCTGACAATATCATGAAAATGCCAAATTTCTAATGAAATCTTTGGTGTCATGAAAACGCCACTGTCCAGTATTAAAAATACACTAAATATAACTTCTATACATTTGATTAATGGCAGTCACTTCCTGTATCTTTTAATGACTTCGAAAGAGTGTCTGTTGACTTTCTGTGATATATGTTCTTTTTTGAAGTGGCCTCACAAACTAGCCCCCAGCCCTCTTGGGCTTACAATTTAAAAATACATGTAATACAAAAATGACCATTGAAGGTGAACAATAAAACTTTGAATTTAAATTTGAATAATTTTTCTATATATATATGTATATTGCATTCCTCATAAAAGATGACTTTCTTATTTTCTGTATCCTGTAAATGAGTGGCATTTCCTAATGGTGTGAGGGATAACCTGGTCAAAACAAGGAAAGACATTCTAATGCCTCTTCACAAACCAGCCTTTAGTCAAGAGATACTTGTCATTGCTCTCCAGTCTCCATGTATGCTCAACTGACAGAATTGCAAAAAGGTGTGATCTCGTCGGTGGCATCTCTGACACATTAAGATAGCAGCTGTCGTGTACATGACCAAGGATAGTATGGTGAGTTCTGGTATCCTCTTGCAACCTCAGAATATCCCCACAAGTTTTATAGCTCCCCAGGGACTTCCTGAATTAGATGGCCCTTCCCGTCAAAGAAGACTTCCCTTTTCACCCTTCAACACTCTTCAAGTATGAATTTCCTGTTGCGGTGGTTGCCCTTTCAGTGTTAAAGGTGTTGTAGCCCTCGTTGATTCCTGTCTGTCACATGTGATGAAAAAGATGACCGGTGATGGTGACACCAGTTCATGCAATACTGGAGGATGGACATCTCTCCTGCTGTCATGTGGGATGGTCTGCATATAAGTTGCTAGACTTATGCTTTTGTTTTTTTATGAAGATGTAAATATCCAGTGTTAGGAGAGTTATGCAATACGGTTCTATAACAAGACCAAATGGGTATGGTGGTATTTTGAGATGTACAAAATACTACCATACAACCATTTGGTATTATTTATACCCCATTATGTAACTCCAAAGAAAGCTGAACTTCAGTCAGGTTATCTATACTCAAAAGCTGCATCAGCCAATCAGAGCACAGATAGCAGCTCAAGTGATGATGTCACAATGTTGTGATGTCAGCATAGAAATGATGTCACAATGGCAAACAATGCAATGACATCATCAACAATGATCAAACCATGTGGTATACAAAAAACCATTGAGTATACAACGCAATACCACATGGGATATATCCACTGCTTTTTCATGTGGTATTGTAAATGTTATGGGGTATAAAATTATACACTACAGGCATTAACTTCTTACCATGGGCATCAACTTACAGCATTACAAATTCCATGTACTTTGATTCTGTCTAAATGACGTCACAAAGTTCTAAAAGTGTGGGAGATGGACATTAATGTAATGCAGTTCCCGGAATATTGTATAAAACCTTGGTTTAAAATTCTATGTAGATGAAAAAGAGATTTCGCAGCATACAGATTCCAGTGAAATTTCATTTTATATGCAGCTTTTAACACCAGCTTTGGTGTATTATATAAGAGATCTCATTCAATTTGACTAATATTGTGTGGGATGGGATCACTCTTTCGGCCTTCCTGGAGAATACCATGTCGTTACTAAGATTCATCTAGCAACTTTTGATGACTTTGACACTTTCTAACTCCTTTTTAATATATTCTGTTTGTTCAACATTGATTTGCTTGGAGTGGGCTGACAGTCAAGTGTTCACAATCCCGAATTGTGCAATCGTAATATGTGATATGATCCAATGCTTTGTAGAGTTTTGATAAGAATCTGGGTTGTTGGGTAATTGAATGAATGATCCTTGTTATTGGAGTGATAGACAATAGAATGCTAACTAGCAACTCTTGCGTGCAACCAATTAGGCGATAAAGTAAAGTAAAAGTAGAGTCGGTGAAGAAAAATAGAACAAGCAAGACAAGCTAAAAATCTTTTGATTGACAAGGTAAAATTAACAATGAGAAAGGCTATGCCATTCTGCCCTACAAAGGTAAACTACAGTAACTTCAATAATCATGTTTTGAGAAAAAGCCATTTAAAGTTTTTCCTGTGATCCAGCAAGTATAAAACACGAAAAATCACTAGTATTTGTCACATTTTTGTAAAAGAAGTGTAAATTACCTTGAAATTTCATTATAGTGTTGTTTACCCTTGTAATAACTTGCCTTTTATGCAGCTTCAAACAAATTATCATACAGAGCTCTAACAGTATCTGCATTTTCTGAGTGGTGAAACATGTCGATCAACTAGCAAATCTAATTTGCCAGAAGCTTCATGAGGCGATCGACTACAGAATCACAACGCTACTCCTTGGAGGATGTTCTCCGGATTGAGCGGAGGAAACTAAACCGAAGAAGAAGAAGAAGATCTCCAATTTTTTTCAGTTATATAGTATATACTGGTGTTAATTACTTCTGCAACCCTTTTCATAGGCTTACACAGATATAACTTACAAACAACAAGCTATCTTGGCTCAAATGAATTGTGCAACCATCTCACTCAATCAATTAAGCTAACTCAAAATTCAAATTTTACAGTGCGGAAGAGTTGGGACTTTGAAAATTAAGTTCATTGAAATCAGCCTGCTATAATCTAGAAATCAAGAGGGTTATAGTGGTGAAAAGAGTACTTGTAGCCCTGTCAAAAGCATGCAAAATGGCAAAAACTTTGCACGTTTCTGTAGAACCCATGACGAATGCACGAGAAGCAGAACTGGATAAGACAATACTTTCGGCTTCGAGAGTATCTGCGCTACGCACTTTACGATACATCCTTCTATCTCTAGTAACGCAGTATAAGTATGCCAGGCCACTTATTCACAAGCAACTTCTTTGGCATTATGCAAGAAATGTAAATTTGATGCATGCCTGTGTAGAACAAATTTACTGCAACATGTCATTTAACATTCAGTTCACGTTAATGAACAATTAAATTTACTGGCAACTTGTAATATGCAGACAAAACATTTGAATTAGCCAAACAATCAATACACCTGGTCAGATTACGAACTATAAACAAGAGATTGCATGGACTTCAACCACGGAACAGGTGGTGCCATCTATAACATATGCTTTACACAGCTGTTTATCAAACTTAATTTATAACTTATCTGAAGGTAAGGGAACATCCTCATTCATATGATCTTAAAGATGCTGTCATTATGCAAAAGTTGTAATATTTATATATGGCATTGACGTTTGTTTGAGTCTTATGATGTGATCAAAAGAATGACACTATTAAAACCAAAATAACCCAGGCGCAGTCTGCATCAATACAACATACTTCAATTAACTTGACACCTGGTTCTCTTGGAAAATATCCGTCAATTTTATGGTTTGTGAGCAAACGTGTGCGAATTATTTGCTGGGTATAATTGATGGACTTACTTCCCTGCTGTCAAGCAAGAGATGAGCAAGGCCGAGCCTGGAGTCAGTGGCTCTCTCACTCTCTCAGCTGATTCCAGCTTCGGTACATCCCTACAGCTATGCGACAGTTAAATCACGGGCTTAGTCTGTTGCTTCACACTTGTGCAAAAAGTAAGAATAGCACATACTATCCGTATTTTTACAGTAGATTATACAGCTCCTTGCATTCTTTACATTCTATGTTTGACAGTTGATATGACTGTTTTATATATGTACATTATACCATAATATCACTTTGTTGAATCTGCAAAATTACAGTTCAATGTACCAATCTGCATTTTACGGTTCATTGTCCTGTTCAGGTTTATTAGTACTTTTACAGCTCTTAGACCTGGAACAAAGTTGCCAGTTAATTTAACTGTAAAATTTAACGGGAATTTTTTGCAGTGCAGTGACTTCCCGAATGTAACGCCCGTCCTGGGAATGCGGTGTGACAACTTTCTGTTTCTCTATAAAAGTGGATGTAGTGTGGTATTCCCTATTGAGGTGGTTGCCCTTTCAGTATTACAGGTGTTGTAGCCCTCTGTGATTCCTGCCTGTCATATATGATGGATGTGCAGTGATGATGACACCAATTCACACTTCTCTGGAGAATGTACATTGTACAATGTATTCCCTCCGATGGATCCTGTTGTCATCTAGGATTCTCGATGTGTTGTTGCGGTATTTTGCTTTTTGTTGTAAGGGCTTATAAGTCTACGTTTTCTGAATAATCATAACAATGACATGTGCTATGCATTAAATTTGGAAACTTTTGAAAATTTGTCTGAAATTGCACATAGCAGCCGACTTTTTCTGTTGTGAAAAATTGTTACTTCAGTCTTTTTACATTTAGTAATATTGTTGGAGCGATAATGGTTGTGCCTTTTACACAAATCTCTGTAATAGATCTGTAATAAGCAGAATGTGGGAAAGAGTCATTTTTACCTTCAGCGAACGAAGTTCGAAGAAGGTATTGTAATCACTTGGGTAAAAATGCTGTCCGTCCGCCGGGCGGGCGGGCGGGTGGGCGGTCGGGCGGCGGGCGGCGGGCGGATAGATCGTTTCCGGCCCGGCACTCGGCCTCTATTGAATGTATGGGGATGAAATTGGGTACACATCTAGCCTGTATGGTCTAGTTGTGCCTTTTGATGGTCTGATGAATAGATCTTAAATACTTTTTGAAATAATTAACAAAATATAAAAATTTTTTTTTTTCGTTTCCGGGCCAAGGCTTGGTCACTATTGCATGTGCATGGATGAAATTTGGTACACACATGGCCTATATGGTCTAGTTGTGCCTTTTGATGGTCTCATTGACAGATATTCTATACTTTCTGAAAAAATGAGAAAAGACATAAAAACATATTTTTTTTGTTTTTTGGGCTAAGACTCGCTCACTATTGCATGTACATGGATAAACTTTGGTACACATATGGTCACTATGGTCTAGTTGTGCCTTTTGAAAGGTCTGATGGAAAATATTATATACTTTTTCACATATTGAAAAAAACATAAAAATTATTATTTTTGTTTCTGGCCCAACATCCGGTCACTATTCCATATACATGGATGAAGTTTGGTACACATATGGCTTGTATGGTCTAGTTGTGCCTTTTCATGGTCTGACAGATGGCTATTCTATAGTTTTTGTAATATTGAGAAAAAATATTTAAAAGAATTTTTTTTATATCGGAGCCAAAACTTCCCCACTATTGCATATACAGTAATGCGTTTTTCTAAACAAATCACCTATGCGATTAATTTAGCAGTGCTTTTTGATGCGTATAACACTTTATGAATCAGTGGAAAAATAGAGATAATGGAAGGCCACTACTCGACCGCTATTGCATGCCTATAAGCAATTTCGTAAACACACCAATTTCATGATATTATTGTAATCTTCTAAAGGTGTTATTCGCTGAAGGTTTGCTGCTGCGCAGCCTATGTTTATAATTAATTTATGTGAAACATATTTTCTTTTCTTTCTACTTGTCATCAAAGCTCCCATCTATTTATAAGGTAATCAATAAAAGGACCAGAAGTGATAATTAGCTAATTATTTTGAAGTTTTTATAATGTGTCATGACAAATAACATTTTCACAAAAAAAACAAATATGATTTATATCAGGGCTATAAATAACACAGAAGATACCTATGTACATGTGATTGTAAAGAAAAAGAAGGTGTCATCTTAAATAACTAAATGAGTCATCATTAATGTGTCCTATCTGTCACACCCTTTTTTCGGGAGGACACTCAATTTCTCAGCGACAACTCATACACAATATGCAGGCAAGTGTAATACATCAGGAATCATCACAAATTACGCATTCTTAGGTTGATTCTTCATAAATGACTTGACATTATATTCTATGCGTAGGATGCAATGTACAACATAATTATGTATATTATGTGGTCTTGCTCCTTGGATTAGAGAAATACTTCACCATTGCTTCTTTGAACTCTGAATTGTGACCATGAAAGGAAGTAGTTTTTTTAAGACATCAAATTGACCACTGATGTGTCTGTTGGCGATTTGAAATTAGTGGATTTGGTTTTGAAACACTTCTGATCCTTGATAATTTTATCTGGTAATTTTCTTAGGTGATCCATTGTTTTGGGAGTTTAATATGAATTTCGCTGTCAGCAAATAAATTATTCTTGTTATTGAAGTGATCGACAATAGAATGCTAATTAGGGACTTTTTATGTAAAACCAATTAGGCAATGTCATTGCCTCCCATTCAAAAGAACTGATTAAATGCTCATTAATCTTTGCAGGTTAAAAAGTTTGATGCTCATGATCAGTCAGACACATGATCATTTTGGATTTGCTGATCACTCTTGGATTTTCAGCGATTTGTGAGTTTCTCTCTCATTTTACAGTGATTTGTTCAAGTTGATTCTGTTACCATTGATATGCTTTGACACTCATCTCTAAAGTATGAATTTCATAGATCCTTCCACATTGCATACTTCATCTATCCCTGTAAATTGCTCAAAATGGTCATGTGAATAATTTTTGCACGTAAAGATTATAGAATGGGCTTTATAATCTTCTCATAAAGATTTCTTTTTTATGTAGTTTTGCAATAAGGGTCAATATGCGCTCAAAGGAAAACTCCTCCTTTTATATGGTGTTGTGACCGCTCTACTTCCGTGATATTTTCGATGTTTAATCAAGCCCTGTAGCGAATTAATGAATCCATGTTAAGATTCATGTATACATAGTGTTCTGTATAGGCATACACCATATTTACATTTCTGGCATAATTTGGAGGCCTGATCAACTGTCTGGAATAGATGAATGGAGAGGTGTAGTATGACCATACAGAACATCCTCACATCACAGTGTAGGTTAGTGAACCTACCCTGACCACATGCACCATGTTTCAGTGAAGATTGGCAGCTTGCCAATTATGCATCCGTCGCCGTAAAATTGGGTTCTGAAAGGTTGCATTGGTTGATAAGAGGCACTGAAAGGTGATCAGTTGGAACATAATGACCAATCAAAGACTGGAGTACAAAGTGGAATAATTGAATTCTTTTCATTCAGGCTTTTGTCAAACAGTACTTGTTGTTTGTGTCATGTGTGAATGACAGTTGAATTGTAATCTATCAAAAATCATAAACTGTAATCAGTTTTAGAACTGTAAAAACATAGTACTTATCACATACAGTTATGACACCCATAACACTTAAAATTATTCCTATTTCCCATTCTCAACCAATGTTAGATGTAGGAATGGCAATTTAATTTTTCTTGTCTGATGTCCATTTATTTCTTATATTAGACACACCATCCTTTTGAGCCGTGCATTCCATATTAATAAGTAATACATACTCTCAACTAGGCCTGGTAACCCTTTATTTTCAGTAGACAGTGGCGTAACTGGGGGGTCTTGAGGCGGGGGGGGGAGGGGCACTTGGGGGCACGCGATTCTCTGGGGGGGGGGGCACCTACTTTACTAATCGTATATTTTAGCCTGAGTTGGAAAGTTCATATGGGGGGCACCTTGTCCCGTGCCCCCCATAGGGACACCACTGTCAGTGGATCTTCAAGTGCAAAATTCCTGCAGGATGAGTGGATATCATTTGAATAAGACATTAAATTGGCAGCCCCTTGTGTGGGCAAATAAAAAGATCCCTCACATAGGGTAAATGTGTAACACATGTTGAGCACTCCCACTCTCCCAACCATCTCATCAGTATACCCAGAACTTGGTTTAGAGGGCTGCACCTAAGTTATCTATCTATCTATTTATCTATTTATCCGTCTATCTGTCCGTCTGTCTAGCTGTCTATCTGTCTATCTATCTGTCTATTGGACCCATATGGCAATTTCTAGATATGCCCATGTACAATCTACCAATCTTTTTCATCTGTCTATTGGATAGTTTTCAGGGTATCACAATCAGTGCATGTTTTACTTTATAAATGTGGAGCCATTATAATTTTGTACATGTAAATTAGGTGAAACAATTACACTGTTTGTCTAAAATAAGTAAAATAAAATGATATTAAAAAGTTGTATTTATTAATTCTAACACTTGTTTCATTTAGCATTGTGGCAATGCACTGTAAGGTGCTGCCACCTTTTTATTAACTACCAGTCTGCCAGTTCATTGGGTTTGACAATGGCAGGGGAGGGGGCTGCTTTGTATTTCTCTGTTTTAAAAAAAGTATCATTAATGTTGTTTTCAGTGTGCAAATGATTAATATGTTGTTAACAAGTTTCAACACAGCTGAAAAGATAGTGCGATGCTGTTTGGGTCAGCTTATAATGTGTGACATAACTTTTGATGTTTTTCACAGCTGATTATCCTCTTTCAATGTCTCACCTGCAACATGACCTAAGTCACAGTCAGCCTAGAATATGTAAACAGCCTCCTGATTGGAGAAAGCAATCATGCCATTAAAGTATGTAAGTGGGTCAATTTTAATGAGACTCCGCTCTCAGACTGGTCTTGAGAGCAGGGGTAGTGTCAACTATCCCTGCGTGAGGAGGATGATACAGAAGGCTGATATTGTGCTGTTCCTTTTATGGCCCCGGTTGTGTGGATGATGAAGTATGGTATGAAAACATGTTAGCATCTACCTAAAATTTAAAGGTAGTAAGTCCGCCGACTCTATGTAAAATTAAACTTGCATTAATAGATCATAAACTGATAGATTTTAGATATAGCACGCACTTCCAATCAACAGAGTTGCATGTTTCCCATAATTAAGTGAGTTTAATTGATTGTAAAGTCTTAAATTACTTAAGGAGAGCCCTGCATTGCTTGATTTGTAAACAATGCAGGACTTTTTCACGGCATGAAAAACTATTTGTTTACATTTTTCATGGAAATAAACTTCATATACTGCCATTAAAATAGCAGTTAGGTAAATTTTTCAAATGGAATGTGTTGAATATGACTGAATTCTATTCATAGACAGCCAATTGAATATGCAGACATACTACCTTTAACACTTTTTAAAATTGATCAAAGGATCACGGTATCTATTGTTCAGTGGTAGTAATGATTATATTCAATGTATCTATCCCTGGCTGTGAGGTTTTTCCTCAAACTATTTGTTTTGTCAAAGGTAATGCATCTCAATGCAATTCTAATTTTTCAAAGAATCTTACTTCAAATTATGGCTCTGCAGCTGTGATGAACAATTTGTGGCAATACCCATTGAGTGTATCATTTAATTCAAAGCAAGAAATTAACAATTCTGTTGAGGGAATATTAAAGTTTATTTTTTGTGTTGGTTCATGCACAGATTTTGATCTCACTAAATGGCCCACAGAGAGGCTTGTCCAGAAAAGATGAATTGGTTTAAAAAAATGTCTGGTATGTCTACAAATGTACATCTTTGGGGTTTGAAAAGTTTCAGCCACCCATACCGACGCGCTTTTTTGACTACGCTCAATGACGGCGTTTCTGCTGTAAGTGGAAAAGCTGTACCTGCAAATATAGTTATCATAAGTACTAGAAAGATGGAAGTTGTATTTGCTGCAACAGTAACAAAGACCAGAGGAGAATTTGCGGAAGATGCAAGGTGTGATAAGAGTCCGACCCAGCTGCAGGAGTATGGCAAGTCATCATCACGGCATTTGCGTGAGGACTAGCCCTTGTCAATATTTTTCAAGTAGCTTCATTGACAGCAGGGATGAGTATTGACTTACTCCAGTTGCAATCCTGTTTCATGCCCCTTGTAACCAAGACAAATGGACTGGATGCAGAACTGATTCTGCAGACCAACTGACTGGATGTAGAATTCAGCCGACCAAGATTTGATGGGATGCACTACAGCCGATATTTCTTGTATCCCTCAGGGTTGCCATGCGGCTCCTTCTTAACTACAGATGAAGAGAATAATCTAACATTACAAGGTGTCCAAAGGGTTGAACAAAACATAGCAAAAATTCATATCATGACCATGAGTGTTGTAGAAGGAGTTTGCTTTAGGAATTATCTGGGAGAGTGTCTTTATGGTATTTCCCTTAAAAAATATTTTCTTTTCCAGATTTTAGCTGAAAATATCCATGGTTTTCTAGGAAGAAAAGCCATATGGTTTGTTGTTCCTGTTCACAAAACACAAAACGCCATTTCTATGAGCTGAACACAAACTGCTGTAGCATATACAACCTGCACAATCATATTTTATTATGGAAAAGAGGTGTCAGACCACATTTATCAGTTTTTTTTTTGGTCACAGAAAACCTTATCATGCTTATTCTAAACTGACCATGTAACAAAAAGGAGTATTCTTGCAGGAGATATCCTAACACTTTTAGAAACATCTGCAATACAGGTCACCAATGAAAGAGACATCCACCATCTTCTTGATTTTCAAACTTCAGGTATTTCCAGTGACTTCCTGAATGTGACACCCGTCCTGGGAGCACTGTGTGGCATCTTTCTGTTTCTCTGAAAAAGTCACTTAAGTGTGGTATTAGCCCAAACAGATGCTCCGGGCCCTTTCATGCAATGCAGTTCTTTCGAGTTAGGTATTCCCTATTGTGGTGGTTGCCCTTTCAGTATTACAGGTGTTGTATCCCTCTGTGATTCCTGCCTGTCATATATGATGGATTACCTGTGATGATGACACCATCGCACCAATTCACGCTACTCTGGAGGATGTACTATGTCATCATTCCTCTGGATCTATTTCAGTGATGCTCATTGCACAATGTACTATATGTATGCCCTGCTGCAATTGGTTGCATTATTATCTTTTGTGAGGGTACGTTTTCAAAACAACAACATGTGCTATGTGTTGAATTTGGAAATTGAATTTGAAAAAAAATTGAACAAATTGTTATACTTCTGTCTCTAGTAGTCTTTTTTGTTTTTTCAGTGCAAAAAACACTTTTAGATCTGTGATCAGGAGTTATTTTAATTTACCTTGAAACGTTTTTTTCTCTTCTTTCTACTTGTCATCAAAGCTTGGTCTATTTATAGTGATAAAAAGGACAAGGAGTGATCATTATTAATTATTTAGAGCTTTTATGATGTGTCATGACATATAGCATTTTCATGAAAAAAAAGTATGATTTATATCAGGGCTCTCAATAACACAGAAGATGTCTATGTACATGTGATTGTAAAGAAAAGAGGGTGTCATCTCAAATAACTAAATGAGTCATCATTAATGTGTCCTATCTGTCGCACCCTTTTTTCGGGAGGACACTCAATTTCTCAGCGACAACTCATACACAATATGCAGGCAAGTGTAATACATCAGGAATCATCACAAATTACGCATTCTTAGGTTGATTCTTCATAAATGACTTGACATTATATTCTATGCGTAGGATGCAAATGTACATAATTATGTGGTCTTGCTCCTTGCAAAAGAATTGGAAATGGGACATACTTCACCATTGCTTCTCTGAATTGTGGACATGAAAGAAAGTAGTTTTTAAGATATCAAACTGACCAATAGATGTGTCTGTTGGTGATTTGAAATTAGTGGATTTTTTGGTTTTGAAACATTTCTGACCCTTGATCGTTTATGTGGTAATTTCCTTAGGCGATTCATAGTTTTATGAGTTCAATATGAATTTCACTGTCAGCTAATAAATTATTCTTCTATTGAAGTGATCGACAATAGAATGCTAATTAGGGACTTTTTTGCATGCAGCCAATTATGCAATGCCATTGCTCCCATTCAAAGAATTAATGAAATGCCCATTAATTTTTCAGGTTAAAAAATTAAATCCTCAACATCAGTCAAGTACATGCTCATTTTGGGGTTACTGATCACTCTTGGATTTTCAGCTGTTTGTGAGTTTCTCTAGTCTTACAGCGCTTTGTTCAGGTTGATTCAGTTACCATTAATATGCTTACACTTGGCTGTAAAGTAGGCTATGAATTTTATCGATCCTTTCGCATTTCATACTTCATCTATCCCTGTGAAAATTGCTCGAGATGTGAATAAATTTTGTTGATCAGAATGGGCTTGATAATCTCTCATAAAGATTTCTTTTGATGTAGTTTTACAATATGGGTCAATATGTGTCTAATGGAAAAATTCTTCCTTTCATATACAGTGTATGGTGCTGTTATCGCTCTACTTCCGTGATATTTTCACTTTTTAATCAAGCACTGTAGCGAATTAATGAATCCATGTTAAGATTCATGTATACATTGTGTTCTTTATAGGCATTCACCATATTTACATTTCTTGCATAATTAGGAGGCCTGAGCAACTGCTTGTGAATAAATGAATGGAGAGGTGTAGTATTACCATACAGTATAGGCTTATATTTTGTTTTTCTTGATATGGTGTGTGTATGATGAAGGTTGAAAACATTTTGGCATCCACCTAAAATTCTGCACATTTTAAAATTGATCAAGGGATCACTGTATATATTGCTCAGTGGTAACAACTATTCAATGTATCCATCCCTGGCTGTGTGGTTTTTGCTCAATTGTAATTGTGATGAACTTGTGCAGCAATGTACATCATTTAATTCAAAGCAACAATATCAAAGTATATTTGACGAAATGGTTCATGTAAAGTTGAATTCACTAAATGGCCCACAAAGAGGCTTATCCTGAGTAGATAAATGGGTTAAACAGTGTAACAATGTACATCTTTAGGGTTTGAAAAGTTTCAGCCATCCATATTAAACCGCACTCTTGTTGGACTACGCTCAAAGAAGGGGTTTTTTGCTACAAATTGCAAAATTGTACCTGCAAATACAGGAGTAAAAGAAAGATGGTTTCATTTGCTGTAGCAGTTACAGGAACCAGAGGAGAATTTGCAGAAGTTGTAAGATGTGACAAGAGTCGGACCCAGCTGCAGGAGTATGGCAAATCACCATCATGGCATTTGCTTGCAGACTGGCCCTTGTCAATATTTTTCAAGTAGCTTCATTGACAGCAGGATCTGGATGTGGAGAAGGATGAATAAGTCGACCTGCAATCCTGTTTCATTCTTCTGGCAAAACGTACCAATGAATGGAGGACCAACAGACTTAAACTCTGATTGTAGCAACTAGACTGGGGGGGGGGGGTCAGAATGCTTTGTAGGGAGAGACACACACCGTTTTTTTTCCTTTTTGGCTCTGAAAACAGAACATACCAATGATCAACTTCCTAGAATGTTGATTTGTGCAATATTATAACTGTTGACTATAACACAGTTAACAATTTGAGTAGTTGCCTCTGTGTCCGCATTGGTATACTGTCTCTGCTTGAAAACAGAGTAGTTCTCAGGGACCATGCTCGAATCCTGCTCCTAGCTACACAACAACACAACTCTCTACTCTCTGAAATGGCTGCGAATCCCCTGTGTCACTCACCTCATCATTCCTGAATTCGGTAGATTTCGCTTAAATTTGAATAGAACAAGTGGTGAAAGGTCCTATATGCATTCACAAACTTGCCAGCGGTCAAAGATAGCCATCATCTAGCTCGTTACCATCTACCAATATCATCTAGCTCGTTACCATCTACCAATATCATGAAAGGTGCTGGAAAGGGCTATTTGAAGATGACCAATGAGAGTATCTTCAGTAACTTCCGGACTTTCCTGTGACTTCCAATATAGATACCATTGACTTCCTGAATAAGACGTCCCTTCCTGTCAAAGATGACTTTCTCTTTCTATGTACAAGTGTGAGTTTCCTCTCGTGGTGGTTGCCCTTTCAGTATTACAGGTGTTGTAGCCTTCTGTGATTCCTGCCTGTCATAAATGATGGATGACCTGTGATGACACCAATTCATGCCATTCTGGAGGAGGTGCATCCTTCCTGTAGATCCTGTTTTGATCCTGGATACTCTCTTCCAACCTAGATATGTTCCTAGGAATATGTTATTTTGTTGTAAACCAGGAGATGCCTATGTCGAAAATATTTTTTGAGTTACTTTGGAAAAGTGTGTCTAACTTTAGATTTGAGACTGATATTCAAATCCTCTGAAAATAACTCAGTGTCTCATTATGTCATAATATTTCTGAATCAAAAGTCATTGGTATTGTTTTGCTATGAATATATCAACATATTGAGAAAACATAGATATGTCAGTCTGTCACTTATTATGCAAACTATTAGATTTGTTAATATTGCATAAAGAGAAAAATTGTTTAATAACATCTGAATTACAATTTGGGTTTAAGGCTGAACATTCCAGCTCACTTGCTACTTCAGTCTTGCTAGAAGTGGTAGATTATTATTTAGAAAACTCTGGTGTTGTGTATGGTATGGCACTAGATGCCAGTAAAGCGTTCGACCGGGTAGAGTTTGGCAGTCTATTTGCATTACTGTTAAAAAGAGGAATTAATCCGATGTTTATAAGAATGTTATGTAAAATGTACACTACTCAGAATGTGTGTGTGAGGTATAACTCAAGTGTTTCAGAATGGTTTCAACCATGTAATGGAGTTAAACAAGGTGGAGTGCTAAGCCCTACATTATTCTCTGTATATATTAATGGTATGATTGAAGAACTTGTAATTGCGAAGGTTGGATGTCATGTTGGCAGCAAATATTATGGCGTTATTGGATACGCAGACGACATCATGTTAATTGCACCCACACAGTATAGTATGAATAGGATGATTAGTATATGTGAGGAGTATGCCAGGAAATATAAAATATTATTTAATGGTAAGAAGAGTAAAGTCATTGTATTTGATAAGAATGATTTAAATGTCAAACCATTATTTAAGGTTAATGATCAAGGAGTGGAATGTGTTAAAGAGTTGAATTATCTAGGCCACATGATTAACAATGACAGGAGAGATCCTCTTATTGGCTATGTTGTGAAGGATTTTACAAGGAAGTTTAATTCTTTTATTGGAGATTTAGATCAGATCAGTTCTGTTGTAAAAGGTAAATTATTCATGCAATATTGCACAAGTCTGTATGGAGTTGTTATATGTAACTCTGTTGATAAGAATATTGATAGGTTGTCAATTGCTTGGAGAAAAGCCATGAGAAGAATGTTTAAATTACCACCGCGTGCTCACAGTAATCTTTTACCTCATATTGCAGAGATACTTCCTGCCGATTTAACTGTGTATTTGAGGACTTTAGGTCATATTTGTAAAGGTATGGATCATAAAAATTCAAGTGTAAATTATATATTTAATGTGAGCATATTTAACCCATCATCAATCATGGGAAATAATTTTAAACACATTTGCCATCGTTATAAAATCTCAAGATCTAGTAATTATTTGAATATGAAAAATTGTATAATGAAATGCTATAACAGCAGTATTGATGAAGAAAACATCAGAACGGGCAAGCAGATTAGGCAACTAATTGATGTTAGAGACAACGTGCTATATTTCAATTTCTCTCATAATGAGATCAAAGATCTCATTGAGTATTTAAGTGTTAGCTAGGTCTCTGACCTATGTTTATGGAACTAAGGTAGTTCCCTTGTTACTTCTGTTTTTCTTGTTTTTAATATTTTTTTTTAAATTCTTTTATTGTTTTTAATTTATGTTAATCAGTACCTTTATGTCTTTCTTGGACAAATAAAGTATGATAATAATTATTATCGTTTTCATAGCTACGTGTTTTTCAAGTTTGCAATTTGCTTCATTCCAAAGCTGTGATGTCAGGGATTTAGTAGAATAATTTTGTTTATTACAAGCACAGATTTCAGGAAACTGACATATGGATGATGTATGTTTCACTTGTTCAACTTGCCCTGGCTGAAAGATAATTAAATAACTGTAACTGAAACAAACAGACTACTTAGCCTCAAAGGAAAACTTTGCAATTACTGACAAAAAAATTGTTTGAAATTGTTTGTTTGGGAAACAATGAGATGCAACACTCAGCTTAGACATACGCTGTTTGTTGTGGTTGTTCACAAATAGTAACATTGCCTGACAGTTTAAAATTCCTTTGTCATTAACTGTGATGTCAAACTCTGAACTGATATGTCACAGATTGAAGATTAGACCAATCACATTGACAGATACCCTCTGATGTCACGGTTTAGCTGCAAAACGAAGTTTTCAAAAAACATGTAGCTATGAAAACGATAATAACAAGCAAGAACAAAAGAAAAACCTCATCACTTTAATTGAAACTTTGTTTTCTTTCCATTTACCATGAAGAACAAGAGATCAGGACCTGAGGATCAGTTCTGTTAATGACCCTTTTTTCGGGAGGACACTTGATTACTCACCGGCAACTCCTACACAATGTGCAGAAAAGTCTAATACATCAGGAATCATCATAAATTATATATTCTTTGGCATACCTCACCATTGCTTCTCTGAATTGTGAACATGAAGGGAAGTATTTTATAAGAAAACTCACCAGTTGATAGATGTGTCTCTTGGTGATTTGAAAAAAGTGGATTTGTCTTGGTTTTGAAACACTTCTGATCCTTGATAATTTTATCTGGTAATTTTCTTAGGTGATCCATTGTTTTGGGAGTTTAATATGAATTTCGCTGTCAGCAAATAAATTATTCTTGTTATTGAAGTGATCGACAATAGAATGCTAATTAGGGACTTTTTTGCATGCAGCCAATTATGCAATGCCATTGCTCCCATTCAAAGAATTAATGAAATGCCCATTAATAATCGGAGGTTAAAAAGTTAAATGCTCTGTCAGTCAGGCACATGCTCATCTCAGAGTTGCTGATCACTCTTTGATTCTCTGAGTTTTGTGAGTTTCTCTAGTTTTACAGCGATTTGTTCAAGTTGGTTCTGTTAACATTAATATGCTTTGACACTGGCTGTAAAGTATGAATTTCATTGATCCTTTCAGATTTCAGACTTCATGTATCCTTGGAAAACTGCTCAGAATGATCATGTGCATAATTTTATGCATACAGTTTATCAGAATGGGCTTGATAATCTGCTCATTAAGATTTCTTTTTGATGTAGTTTTGCAATAAGGGTCAATATGCGCACAAGGGCAAACTCCTCCTTTCATATATATAGTGTTGTGATTGCTCTACTTCCGTGACATTTCCCCTGTTTAATCGAGCACTGTAGCGAATTAATGAATCCATGTTAAGATTCATGCATACATGGTGTTCTATATAGGCATTCACCATATTTACATTTCTTGCATAATTAGGAGGCCTGAGCAACTGCTTGTGAATAAATGAATGGAGAAGTGTGGTATAGCCATATATGGTATAGGCTTAAATTGGGGGGGTTCCTGATTAATATGGTGTCTGTACGATGAAGGTTGGTATGAAGACATCCAGGTGTCGAAAGTCTACACATTTTAAAATTGATCAAGCGATCACTCAATCTATTGCTCACAATGTTCAATGTATCTGTCCCTGACTGTGTAGTTCTTCCCCAAGCACTTTGTTTTGTTAAAGGCAATGCATCTCACAGCAATTCTAATTTTTCAAAGAATCTTACCTGAAATTATGGTACACAAAGAGTCTTGTCCAGAATAGATAATTTGATTAAATTGTGTATAACAATATGCATCTTTGGGTTTTGAAAAGATTCACCATCCATAACCACAGGCTTGTTCGACTACTCTCAATAAAGATGTTTCTGCTGCAAGTGGCAAAACTGTACCTTCAAATACAGGAGTAAACGAGAGAGATGGAAGTTTTATTTGCTGTAGCAGTTACAGGAAGTGGAGGAGAATTTGCAGAAGTTGTAAGATGTGACAAGAGTCGGACCCAGCTGCAGGAGTATGGCAAATCACCATCATGGCACTTGCTTGCAGACTGGCCCTTGTCAATATTTTTCAAGTAGCTTCATTGACAGCAGGATTTGGATGTGGAGAAGGATGAATAAGTCTGGCTGCAATCCTGTTTCATGCCTCTAGCAACAAAGACCAATGAAGGAGGACCAACAGACTGAGGGATCAGGACAGACTCTGCAGACTAAAACTCTGATTGTAGCAACTATAACTAGACTCTTTTAGAATGCTTTATAGGGAGGGACACAAACCTGAATAATTTTTGAAAACAGAACATTCCAATGACAACATTCCTCACAGGTTGATTTGTGCAAAATTTCAACTGTTCACTATAACACAGTTGACAATTTGGGTAGTTGCTCTGGGGCCGCATTGGTATACTGTCCCTGCTTGAAATCGGAGTGGCTCTCAGGGACCAGGTTCGAATCCTGCTCCTACCACTACACAACAACACAACGCTCTGCCCTCCGAAAGTGAATCCCCTGTGTCATTCAGCTCATTATTCACTGTAAAATTGGAAATTTTGAATCAGCTCAAATGATTGAGTGAGATGGTTGCACAACTTGTTTGAGCTAAGATAGCTCTTCTTTTGAGTTATGATAATCTTTCTGTTGTTATAACTTACAAACAACAAGCTATCTTGGCTGAAGGGAATTGTGCAACCATCTCACTCAATCCATTAAGCTGACTGAAAATTCAAATTTTACAGTGTTTCTCAAGTCGGTAGATTTCGCTAAGTTTTAATAAAACAGGTGGTGCAAAACCCTCAAAGTGCTTACTTGATGCCTATATGTATTCACAAACTTGCGAGTGGTCAAAGATAGCCATCGTCTGGCTCTTTAACATCTGCCAATATCACGAAAGGTGCTGGAAAGGGGCTATAATGAAGATGACCAATGACAGCATCTTCCAGACTTTCCTGTGACTTCCAATAAGGTCCCATTGACTTCCTGAACTAGACGTCCCTTCCTGTCAAAGATGACTTTCCCTTTCTCTGCACAAGTGTGAATTTCCTCTTGTGGTGGTTGCCCTTTCAGTATTACAGGTGTTGTATCCCTCTGTGATTCCTGCCTGTCATAAATGATGGATGACCTGTGATGACACCAATTCATGCCATTCTGGAGGATGTGCATCCTTCCTGTAGATCCTGTTTTGATCTGGAATGCTCTCTGCCAACCTAGATATGTTCCTAGGAATATGTTATTTTGTTGTAAACCAGGATATGCCTATGTTAAATATATATTTTGAGTTACTTGGGATAAGTGAATCTAACTTCTGATTTGAGATGGATATTCAAATCCTTTGAAAACAACTCAGTGTCCTGTTTATGTGATACTATTTCTGAATCAAAAATCATTATATTGTTTTGCTATAAATATATCAGCAGAGTGAGAAAAAGAAGTTATGTCTGTCTGTCATTTACTAGCACGCAAGAACAAAAAACACCTTATCACTTTACTTGAAACTTGTTTTTTTTTTCCCCCATTTGTCAGGATGAACAAGAAATCAGGACCTGACGATTATTTCTGTGTTTGGTTGAGTTATCTGGATTCAATTCGCCGTCAAGACAACCCATTTCAGATGTTTCATCCTGTGCACCTCACCTTGACACAGTAGCCTGTCCTATTAAGCTTTGTCTGTGCATAAATACAGGCCATACAACTGTAACTGCAAAAGAAGAACTTCGTCATCAACACATACCAAACTGCTTCCACAATCTGACACTAGGGGCTGTTGTTCTATTGTGACATGGCAGGAATATACGCTCAAATCAAATGGGAACACCTCATTATTGAGGTATTTGGCTAAATTGTTTATTTTCATTAAATTGCCATCTTTCAGTCATGTGGGTGGTCTTCATGTAATTGCATAGTCTTGTAAGGTTTACTGCTGGTGATGTAAGATTTGCTTCCGGTTTATGTTGAATTTATTCCCAGAAATTTGCTATTTACATCCGGTTAATGTCTCGTGACTTCTTAATTTATTTCTGTGGCCTTGTAGGATGTCTCATTTATAGTGTTGACATTGGGCTGATATGGAAAAGCAGGTTAACTGGTTAAATTGTTTAGAAATGTTCTGTTTACAGTTAATTGCTGGTGGGTTGAGGGCAGGACAGTGTCTGTCATTTGGGAGATTTTTCATGGATAAATGTTGAAAAAAAGAAGAAAAACAGAAGAGAAAATAGGAAAAGAAAAGAAGGGAGATTTAAGAGGATATAAGGGGAAAAAGAAACAACAAATATGGTGCAAGGTCAATGAAAAAGGGAAAGTGAAAAAAGAAGGAAAGTTGTCAAAAAAAGGGGAAGTGTGAAGTGAATGGGGTGCAGAATAGGACAGGGTGCTTGTGGAATTAGAGGGTGAGAAGTGAGGTTGTGATAAGAGGAGATCACAGGCCTTGCAAATGTTTACTGGCCTTGGATTGGGATGAGAGGGCATTGAGAGGCTCATCCCTTGTCTGTTTAGTCTATGCTTTAGTCTGAGTCTGTGCTTTAGGCAGAAGTCTGTGCTTTACTTTGTGCTTTTGTCTGCACTTGGCTTGTTTGTGTATTAAGAGCAGACAGACACAGCTCTTTGGATTTCTGCGCCATTTCTCGCGGGATCAGTGTGAGTCGGTGTCTCATGTGACTCCGATGTTGACTTGGACGTGACTCTCCTGCGACTCTCGTGTGACTCTCATGTGACTTAAGAGACCATAGCAACGGAGTTGACCAGCTCGCCCCCTGCAGTCCCTGAGTGGAACTAATGACAGTTTTGCATGTCTGGCTATCCAAGGGCTATCCAGAGCATTATAGTGTTGGGTAAACAGTGACAGGGTGGCTTATTCATATGGTCGTCCTGTCCAATGATTCACCCTCTGTTCAGAGACCTTGCTGCCTCCATGTGTCCTTTGTCCTTGGGGCTATGCAAAGGCACTGCCAGGACTCAGTCAGGCTATCAGGACTCAGTCAGGCTGTCAGTGCAATGTCAGGACACCCAGGACAGTAGCATGTGATGTGGTTGTCCAAATTATAAATTTGTCACCAGTGATCAAGTTGATATCAAGGCATGGCCTCTTGCATCAAACGTAATTCACCAGTGAACAGTCATGCCGGTGATCAACTGGAAAGGGGCGTGACCCTTCAATCAACCGATGCTCTTTGGTTAACCACCCCTCTGGAGCTGCCTTCTGGAGCTACCCTCTGGAGCTTCCAAGGGACACTGGGAGTCCTGCAGCCAGTGGAGTCTCTGTAGAGGGTGGAAGTGAGGTCTGTAGCCCGCAGTGTGTGTGCCCTCAGCAGCCTGCTTCATTGGCCCAGCCCCACAGGGCCCTAGGCAGGAAAACCACTCTCATTGTCATCATACTGCAAACTGAATCGACAAATTCAAGCCAACGGCACCTCGTAAAACTCGCCCTGATCAAGGTTATTGGATGGCCATATAAAGCCATTAGTTTTGCTTCTCTACCTAAAGTGACATTAAGGAAATAGCGAACATAAATGCATGGGCACAGATTCCCATTTGCGAAAGACACGACTCAAGGATAAAAGCCCGCCGGGAGTGGGGCGCCATGCCGTTGGTGGTCACTGCTCACTCTGCGGGTTCACCCAGCCACCGCCGTTGCCATAAATCTAGATACTGTGGATTGCACTGGATTGCTGTGAATTGCTATGAAACCATGGTCTCTTCCATTGCCGGCTCCATTCCTTCGTGTGTTGTTGCAAGTTGCAACGATGCCCGCCTCGGCAAAGCTAAGTGCTGCGCTTTTGTGGTTTCGTATAGCTCACAGACATTTGCCTCCAAGGCGACCGTTATTCGAGTTGAAGAGGTGCTCACACAAAAAGCCTCATGATTTACTTATCCCAAATATCCTTGGCAAATATGTGTCACTCAACAAGTTAGTGTATGGTAACTGGCATCACATTTTGCAATTTTTGTAATGATTGTAAATGAAAACTGACGGCCATGTGGGACCTGTACTTTTTGGAAGTATAGAGTAGTGGATACATTGTATTTACAAGTGTTTTGTATGCAGCTAAGAATAACCAGATCCAGATTTGAATTATCAACAGTAGGGGAATGTCGGTAGAACTGGGCCATAGGGAGGAATGGGCCACAAAAAATGACCAGCACAATCAGGAGATGAAATGATACCTTGGCATGAAACAAAATATCTGCATTGTACATGTCAAATAAGTTTGAACAGATTGATCATGTGTATAATACAAGAAATTCATTAAATCTCAAAGTACCAAAATGTAAAACCAACAAAGGACAGTCTGCTTTCGCATGTAAAGGGGCGAAAGCCTGGAACTCACTACCTGCTGTGATAAGATCCTGCTCTAGTCTTGACTCTTTTAAGCATAATATTTTGAAGTTTATTTTATCTAATAGAACCTGATGGCTTTTTTGTTTTTACCGGTTTTATCATTATATACATTATGTTTTTAATTGTTTACATTTACATTTATTCTAATTTACTTTTAAATTATATACACCTGTTATAGCTCAGGGCTCCATCGTAAAACAGTTTGTAACTGAATTGGGCTACCCTGATTAAATAAAGGTGATTTTGACTATGACTTTGACATTGACCAGAGATGATATATAGTTGACCTCAAGTTAGATTCATTGTTTCCTTCACTCAGATTTTGTGATGGAAAATGCTTCAAATCAACATAAATATAATCAACATAATTGCTGCAAGTGCAGCCCTGTGGCCAGATATGTATGTGTCTTATAATACAGTTCTTGTTCTGATTATGCTTTTTTGCCATTCGGCAAAAACATGCGTGATTCCTTGTATTTCAATTATTGTCATTACATACTTTTCTGAAATGAATTGAAGACTGCCTGGTCGGCCATACTCCAGATTTTCTATTTAACCTGTTGTTAACCATATATTTGTGCTACAGGGCTGTCAACTCTCTTTGTCCTTTTGTGTGTAAGTGTTTTGTGCCATGAAACTAAGGAAAAGCAATTATACATATATATATAGGTTGCAACTGAATAAAAGTCACACTTGTATTACATTGCTACAAATCAACTCTACCAGTGCATATTTCTCCTGAGAAAGCTAAAAACATATTTTATTGTATTTCAGTAATGTCCAAGGTCTCCTCACATCTACAGACTGTTTGGAATTAAACATACAACTTTTCTGATTTTTGTTTCCATAGTTTTTCTGGTCGGGGAAAATTAGTTCATAGAGTGTTTGTCATTCCAAATTTGCATCCAAGGACAATCCAACATATTTGAAAACCAATAGGAAACTTATCTTTCTTTAATTTTTTATGCCATTTATGACATTATGTTGAAATTTTTTAAAGATTGCTGCGTGTTTTAAGTAGGTCGCACCCTCATTAATATGCATCGCTGGGAGATGGTGGCGTCATGACGTTGTAAGATGACCTTCAAGACATTCAAGACATCTGCCAGGATGTTTGTATTATGTCTGCAGCAGTTGGTTGTCATACGAAACAGCCTTGTGCGGAAACTCAGGCCCTGCTCATCCTCAGGAGACACAAGTTGGTTAAAGTCTCAAGGTCTATGAAGCACGCCAATTTTCCATTGCAAGTCCACACAATCTGGACCTCTCGTTATCCTATCGCAAGGTCTCAAGTTACACATATATTCTGAAGTGTGAATGTTTTATGATGGGAGTCATATAATACAATTCTTTGAATCCATCCTGTTCTGTTATATCCTACTTCTTAGATTAAAAAAAATGTCTCGTAGCTCATGAGTCAATCTCTTACAAGAAAAAAATTAAACGACCAAATGCGTAATCAACTGTCAAGTAGTATTAAAACAAAATTGTGATGGGATGACTTGTTAGAGCCACAGGGATATAGGTGATTGTTTTTTATACAAAGCAGGCAACATGCATATATTCACTTGAGTTTCTTTCAACAAATATATCTTTAAATCCTTCCCACCCTTTAGCCATATCAATAGGATCATTTCTTTGTACCTTTTTAAAAATAAAATTTATTTCTACAATTCTTGAAAATTTGCCTCATTATCCATTGAAGGTATTCACAGATGTAGGGCAGTTCAGTTCAAATAAAAAGTATAAGACATTGCTTCTTGCATTGGTCACTTGCAAGCCAAATGGTCTTGGTATCATTGAGCATATGGATGTATGACAGGGCAAAATAGGACCACCTTGCTGTACTTACTTCTTGCTAAGATGGTGCATGAGAATTCCTCATATCTTTTAGCAGAAGGTGCTGCCTCTATCTGTCTAAATTTCGCCTTTCTCACAGCTCAGCCAGAGAGCTGTGTCAATACCGATTTTATTAGAGTTTGCCATATAACATCGCATGGTGATGAACCTTATGGAAGGCAAAAGGTGGCTCCCTGCACCATAACAACTTATCTGACGATTGAAGTGCATGAACAGCTCTGTAAAAGTTGCTGTTGTTTCATATGAAGTTGGGAAAGTGATCACTTGGTTGCGGGATCAATTTTAGCTCAGACTGGTGTCAGTCAGCTGTTTTAATTTTCTATCTGAATATGTCATCACACAGGTGCATAATATCAAGAAGCATAGAGGAAAATTTTTATATTTGTAGTTTCAGGCTCAAGTTCAAACAAAAACTTCATGAATGAAAGTTGATTTGTTTTGCCCAGCGCCAGCCTCAATTAGTGTACCCAGAACATAAACTCAGGATGAATAGCCCGGATCATCCATAGTCCATCCATTCCTTCATTGTGGTGTTTAGAGATGTTGCATACATCAACTACGCAAGAAACTTAAAACAAGATTTTTTCAAATTTACAACATCCATTAGTTATTAACTTTGATAATCAGTTGCATGTTAAGCAAGTTTCTGAAAAGTTTGCCGCAAAAGTTTTTTCAGTGATGCCAGCAGACTGTTGCATGGCAGATGGCTGTTGATATGTCCGCATAACTGAGTGGAATTCTAACTTGTTGTAGTTTAAATGTGCTGTTTAACTCATTGAGGACTATTTTCCTGAATTCAAATAAATCAGTGATCAGTAAATTGTTAAGGATCACCCAACCATAATTAGTTGATGATTAGCTGATGAATGCTGCCTCTGTGTTATGAAATTAGCTTTGATACGATTCATTTCTTGTTATGCCAAATAGCTGTGGATAGAAAAAGTGGGTTGATGGGACAATGAGATTGTTTAACATAACATGGCATAACAGCCCTTAAGAGGAGAAAGGTTTCTCATTTAGTCAGTTTGTCTGCCCCAGTCGATAACAATGGGGTATTAACCATCACAAATGTGTAGAATTGGGAAGGGGTGACAGTTATGGCCAGCTATTGAGCCCGATTGTTATTACTGTACATTGCTTGCTATCCAGTTTGCTCCACAATGCTCAACAATGCCACTTAATCTGCTCCAGTTAGTTGATTTGCTCAGGTTGACTACACATCCTGTGAAGACCATTGCCTCCCATCATAAATGGTTGATCAAACACATCTGTTTCACTGACTGATTCTATTGTTCTCATGTCAGTATCAATGGTTGTGACTCTTGATTCTATTGTTATAATGCTCCTCCTATTGTTGTGATACTGGTATCTTCATGGTGATATTGTTGCATTTATTGGTTCTGTTGCTCATATCACATTTCCAATGGCAAAGACCATCATCATTACATTTCGCATCGATGTGGTTTGGATGACATTTGTTTGAAAGGTCTGTAGTAATAGCTGTATGTCTGGATAACATTTTGTTCAATTACTGCAATTTTCTAAATAACAAGCAATATGATTGCACTGCCAAAGTAAATTTAAAACAAGTAATTCAGTTTTTTTGTAGAAATTACATAATTTTTAACTTACTGCCTAGAGGATATTTCTTTCCATGAAAACCCAAAGCAAAACTTGTGGCAAAGCCCAGCAAATGGAAGAGGAAGAGGTATAGAAACTAACAAAGTTATTAAGTTATCAGCCAGTACTTTAAACATTGCATGGTTTTACATCTGCTAGTGAATTAGAAAGCATCGATTGTTGGGTGCTTGCTGTCGATTGGATAGCTCTGGAGTTAGCGCCCAACAATCGCCTTAATAATTTCCACCAGGAAGGAGCTAATGACAACAACAATGGGCGATAATGGACTTGACACATGTACACCTGCCTTTCCGAGCTCTACTGGTCACCATGACAATGAGGCTGACCTCATATGTTTCAGCTTCACTTTCGGACATTCAAATGGACTACTTCCAGCTGCTAGGGTGTTGGTATGGTAAAGCTCCTTGGCACAATCAAAGGAAAATTACCAAACATACGCCAGTATAACCAGAGGGCCTGATAAAAAGATTGACAAGTTAACACCAAATAGACAAGCTGAAAACAGAAAAAATAACCTGATATTTACTATCCCAAAAACAGAAGAAAATGGCAGAAAGAAAATAGAAGAAGTACTCAAATCACAATTTCACTGTATGCTGTCAATAAATGATATCAAAAAAATTACAAGGAATGAACAGCAAAATATCAACACAGAAAAATATTTAGTAAATTTTACTTCAAGCCAGGAGGCCAAAACAATAATTAATCAAAGGATTAAGGCTTTCAGAAACACCAATAGCAAGATGTATGTAGCAGAAGACTTGACAAGGAGGCAAGCTTAATTTTCTTCAAGACGAGAAACATGAGAAAAAAAAAATGATTCAAGCAACATGGAGTAAAGATGGTAAAATATGAAAAGAAACCAAGAATTATAAGGGACATAGATGATGTATTTCTAAGGGAAGAGTCAACAAAGGAAAACAACAATATGGTAGAAAAACACAATGTGGCAGAAAAATCAACAAATCAAACAGAAGTTGTCAGAGGCAGCAACAAAACTGATTCTTATACGGATAATGAATTGAAAGAATTATTAATAAATGTCATAACTGAATGGCTACACTGTAACTGCACATATAAAGACTTCTTAGTTAAAATATAACAAAGAAATTTAAAATCACCAAATGACTCATAAATTCCGTTCTAAATTTCAGTTACATTTACATTGCAATGTCAATTTAATTTTTTTTTCTTATTTTTACTCACTCTTCCTCTAAATTTTCGTCCTATCAAAAATGATATAGTTAGTATTTCAAATATTCCTTAGACAAAGGTGACCCCTTTACAGTGGCAACAATTTGCCTTTACCGGTCTCCCAGCTGAAAACATGTCTTTTTATTTTTGTTCTATGTTACATTTTCTGTATTTTTCTTTTTTACAACTTCTTTTTGCAAACACCAAATTCCATATTGCTTGACAATACACAACTCAAAATAGTTCTCAAGTAACTTGAAATAGTGAGTGATTCATGATATAGCAAGAAAAGACTCCTGTACATTCCCTTGTGCTTTTAAATTTGGTCAACTGCTGCTAAGCTTACCTGGTGTGTAAAAGCATTAGCCTCAAACTATTTTGGAAGGTTGTGCATCCGATGGCACACTTCTGAATCTAAAAATATATTGACCAAATATTCGGTCACAGCCTTTCGAAGGACATAATCATTTTAATTTCTTGAGTGGAATTTTTTTATCATCCTACCAGCCACACATTCAATTTGAAACTAGCAAGATTTAATTGGTGGCCAATGCAAATATTTTGTTGCATGCTGAGGTCCTGATTGTGCAGGTCACATTATTTCAAATACCATTTTCATGACATCCGACAAAATGTAGATGAATGCTTAGAGACAAGTTTGCAAATATCCTTTGGTCATCATATACTTAAAGTTGTAGTTCATGTAAAGGCAGATATAGTAAAATGTATGAAGCCACTGAGAAACCAACCGAATATTGGTTCAAATGTCAACTTCAAGGAGTCAAGAGAAGCATTTATGTCTCACAATTTTCTGTCAGTGAAACATACTCATAAAATGGTAAATAAGTGTGGGATAGATTCTGTATCTTGCAGGGATATGAATCATCAAAAGAATGTGTGTATAACTTGGCAAGTTGAGGGATGTGACATCACTCAGGGCATCTATGTCGTCACTTGTACTTCCCTTAGTTGTAAATAAACCATAATTACCGCCCATGCTAATTATTACCGCCCATGCTATGCATAGGGCTGTAATGCTTCTGTCCCGAAATCCCATGAAGGGATGAAATTACCAGTGCTCAGGAGCAGATTGGTGTCTTTTGTTAACTACTCACATATTTCAACCTCCTGGAGTCGTGTATTTTTCTGAAATAGCTTGAAGAGTGAAGACTGCAGCTGGCCTCCCAGGTTTCAGATGTTTTATCTGACCAGTAACCAGTTGTGATCTGTAAATGTACTACAAGGCTGTCAACTGTCTTTGTCGCTAGTTCCACAAAGCTAAGGCAAAGCTATTACACAATTGCAGAAAGCTACGCTCGTATTACATTGCAATATATCAACTTTTCACATAATTTTGTGGATTGTTGTACTAACAAAAATGTATCTTATCACATTGTATCATCATTTAAACTGTAAATGCCGAACAGTGGACAAGCTTGTGAAACCACAGATATTTTTTACAACAACTGCAGATCCATCAAACCATCTTGGATCATCGTGATGTTCTGGCCTCGCCTCATGACAGCCATTGTGGTAGGCCTTGGATAACATCTAACTCCATTGGACCAGCATTAATTAGACTATTTTTGGAACATCGGGCACCATAGGCGTACCGGGCGCGCGACTTTTGGGGGGGGGGGGCGAGCAACATTTGCCCGAATTTAAAGATTTAAATTTGATACCATTTCAAATGAAATTGCCTGGAAATCATTAATTTTCAATAGTTTTTATTTAATGATCTGCCCGAATTTTTTAGCCATTTTGCCCGAATCTCACCGTTTCCCAAACTTTTGGGGGAGACAATCGCCCCACCTGCCCTCCCCCCTCCGGTACGCCTATGTCGGGCACCCCTGCAAGAAAAATATATAAAGCGGTGAGTTCATGTTTACTGCTTTTCACATGTTACGGAACCTGTTTCAAACACCGAACTGGAGATGATTGCTAGAAACAAGACATGTAATGCTATCATGCACAAGCATAAATCGGCTTGCGGTATTTAAAAATCCCAAGAAAATTTCTCTTTATAAGGTCATATGCCATCTGTGGTATTATACAGGAATTTGTTAAAGATTGTTGTGTATCTAAAGTATGTTGCAGTGACAATGCAGCCTCATTAATATGCAGTCGCTTGGAGACGTTTACAACATGACGTTGTCATGTGACCTTCAAGACATTCTAGAAGTCTGCTAGGGCGTTCACATTATGTCTACAGCAGTTAGTTGTCATACAAAACGGCCTTGTATGGAACCTCTGGCCCTGTACAACCTCAGGAGAACACAAGTTGGTTAAAGTCTCAAGGTCTATGAAGCACGCCAATTTTCCAATGGAATTCAACACAATCTGGACCTCTCGTTATACTATCGCAAGGTCTCAGGCTACACATATATTCTGAAATGTGAAGGTTTTCTGATAGGAGTCATGTTGCACAATTCTTCGAATCTGTCCTGTTTTCCTAATTCTTATAAAGATGTCAAAAATGTCTCTTCGACCTGGTTGTAAGACACCTTTATAAGTCATATGTCATTTATCAACTCAGAGCTTAAGAGTCAACCTCATACACATAAAACTGAAAACAATCAAATGCTTATTCAACTGTCAAGTAATATTATAACAAAATTATGAGCAACATCTATACTTCACGATGTACATTCACTCAAGTTTCTCAAACATATGCATCTTTAAATCCTTAATACCTGTAGCCATATTGGTAGGACCATTTTGTTGTACCTTTCAAATAAAATGCATTTCTGCAAATCTTGAAGGTATCTATGCTACACATAGAAGTGTTTGATAGTCCTGTTCAAATATAAAGTATAAAACATTGCTTCTTGCTTTGGTCACTTGCAAGCCAAATGGTTGTGGTGTCATTGAGCATATGGATGTATGACAGGGAGACATAGGACCGCATGCAATACTTCTTGCTAAGATGGTGCATGAGAATTCCTCATATCCTTTAGTAGAAGGTGCTGCCTCTATTTGTCTCAATTTCGTTTTCCTCACAGCTCAGTCGGAGAGCAGTGTCAATACGGACTTTATTAGAGTTAGCCATGTAACATCGCATGGTGATGAACCTTATGGAACCTTATGGAATAGTAGCAGTAGTCTGTAGTTGAAGGCATAAGGTGGCTCCCTGCACCACACCAACTTATCTGGTGATTGAAGTGCCAGGAGGCATGAACAGCTCTGTAAAAGTTGCTGTTGCAGGACAATGAACATGAAGTTTTTATAACACACAAAATTGATGTAAATTGAGAGGGCCAAGGCAAAGAAAGTCCACATTGTTTTCTCCAATTGCTTTGATGCATGTTCAATTAAGGCTCAGACTGTGAGGATCAACTATTATTAAAATTATTAAAAATTATTGGTTCCATCATCCTCCAATCCTAATACCTGAGTAACACTGAAGTCTCAGGTTCAAATTAAAGCCCTGCCGGAAAACAAGGTCACAATGGAAAGTTATCTTATTGTGTTCTCCTGTCTCAACCAATTACATAAATACAGAATGTTACACAGACGATTCATCGTACATGCATAAACTTGCATTGTACCTCATATCCACATAATTTTAAAAATTAAAGATTTCCGCTAATTTACAACAGCTGTAACTTAATTACTTTCATGCTCAGTTGCATGTCAACAAGTTTCTGAAAAGTTAGCAGCTAAAGATTTTTCAGTGATGCCATTAGACTGCTGCATGGCAGATGGCAGTCGAGATGTCTGCATAATTGAGGGGAATCCTAACTTTTTGTAATTTAAATGTGATGTTTAACTCGATGAGGACTATTGCCTGAATTGAAATTAATCAGTGATCAGTAAATTGTTAAGGATCACCCAACCATAATTAGTTGAAGATTAGTTGATGAATGGTGGTTCTGTTCGCTAGGAAATTAGCTTTGATGAGTTTGAATTGTTGCTGTTATGCCAAATAGCTGTGGATAGAAATTGTGATTGATGGCATAATGAGATTGATCAGCATAACACAGCATAACAGTTCTTAAGAGGAGAAAGTTAGTAATTTAGTCAGTTTGACTGCCCTGGTCAATAACAATGCGGTATTAACAATCACAAATTTGTAGAATTGGGAGGGGGTCACAGTTATGGCCAGCTATTGAGCGTATTGTTATTACTGTGCATTGCTTGCTATCCAGTTTGCTCCACAATGCTTAACAATGCCACTTAATCTGCTCAAGTTAGTTGTTTTGCCCAGGTTGGCTACACATCCTGTGAAGCCTATTTCTCCAATCATAAATGGTCCTGCTGCTGCTAACCATCCTTGCATAGCTCTGTATCAGTTGATAACAAATCTGTCTCACTCACTGATTCTATTGTTGTCATTTCAGTATCTATTGTTGCGACTCTGAAATCTATTCATGTGATGCAACTCCTATTGTTGTGATTCTGGTATCTTCATGGTGATATTGTTGTATTTATTGGTTCTGCAGCAGAGACCATCATCATTATATTTCACATGGATGTGGTTGGGATGACATTTGTTTGAAAGGTCTGTAGTAATAGCTGAATGTCTGGAAAACACTTCATTCAATTACTGCAATTTTAAAAATAACCAGCAATATGATTGCACTTACAAAGTAAGTTTAGAAGAAGTATTTAAACTTTTTTCAAAGGAATTACAAAATCTTTAGCCTTTTGTCTTGAGGATATTTCTTTCTTTGAAAACTGAAAGCATTTGGTTTTTTCCTCGGGAAAATTTTAAGATATTTGAAATATTTTTATCAGTCCAATTTGTGGAGAAACAGCACGACATATTCCATGAAAACAAAGCTTCAGGTATTGACTACATGTACTAATTTGTAGGATAGGATGCTGCCGGCTAAAGCAGCCTGCTTTTGTTGAGTGCATTTTACTGTAGGTGCTCTGTTTCACGTCCTCACTTCCACGCATTTTTCAAGCAACCCAGTGAAGTTTTGCCGAGTTTTGCGGGGTGCGGACTTGCCTCTACAGTATACTGTTGTCAGTCAGGGGATACTGATGTAATTTTGAAATAAGGTCAAACTTAACAACAGACTTAACCTGCAAACAAAACGTGAGGCAAAGCTCAACAAATTGAAGAGGAAGAGGTATAGAAACTAACCAAGTTTTTAAGTCATCAGCAAGCATTTTTAACATGGAATGGTTTTACATCTGCTAGTGAATTAGAAAGCATCGGTTGTTGGGTGGTTGCTGTCGATTGGATAGCTCTGGAGTTACTGCCCCAAAATTGCCTTAGTAATTTCCACCAGGAAGGAGCTAATGACAACAACAATGGGCGATTTACACATGTACACCTACCTTTCCGAGCTCTGCTGGTCACCATGACAATGTGGTTGACCTCATACGTTTCAGCTTCACTTTCGGACATTCAGATGTACTACTTCAAGCTACCAGGGTGTTGGTATGGCGAAGCTTGCACGGAAAGTTGACTCCTTAGCAACATTTTAGCTACAGAACCCTCAAGATGTGTGCCTTAAGGTGCAATAAAGCCAAATCAATCTTGTTTATTCAAAGATCAAGAAAAAAACTTTTTTTGCAATCACTAAATGCGATATTGCTTGCCAATACACAACTCTAAATAGTTCCCAAGTAACTTGAAATAGCGAGTGATTATTAGGCATATCAAGAAAAAGCTCTTTCACATTCCCTTATGCATTGAAACTTAGTCAACCAGCTGCTGCTAAGCTTACTTGGTGTGTAAAAGCATTATCCTCAAACTATGTTACAAGGTTATGTATCACGTCATGACACACCTCTGAATTCAAAAATACATGGACCAAATATTTGGCCACAGCCTTTCGAAGAACACAATCATTTTAATTTCTTGAGTAGAATGTTTTTATAATCCGCCCAGCCACACATTCAATTTGAAACCAGAAAAATCCAATTGGTGGCCAATGCAGATATTTTGTTGCATGTCAAGGTCCTGGTAGAGCAAGTTGCATTGTTTGAAAATTATTTAAAACGATTCACAGGAAATCGATGAAAATGTAAGTGAACGCTTGAGGTTTGTCTAATATGATGGTCAGTGTATGCTTGACAGAGACAAGTCTACAAATATCCTTTGGTCATCATTAAGTTGTACTTCGTGTTAAGGCAGATATGGTAAAATGTATTAAGCGACTGAGATACCAACGGAATATTGGTTCAAATGTCAGCTTCAAGTAAAGCATTTGTGTCTTTACAATTTCATGTCAGTGAAACATATTCATAATATGGTAAATAAGTAAGGGAGAGATTCTATATCTTGCAGTGATATGAATCATCCAATGAATGTGTGTACGACTTGGCAAGTACAGAGATGTGACATCACTCAGGGCATTTAGGTTATCACTTGTACTTTCCTCAGCTGTAACTAAACCATAATCCTGTTCAGTACCCGGCACTTGAGAATCATATTTCAGAGAAAGGGACATTGCAAACTACACAATCAGAAGATGTTATTACACCTTGGCATGCAACAAAGCACCTGCATTGGCCACTAATGAAATATGGTTGGTCTCAAGTTGGATTCATTGCTTCGTTCATTCAGATCTGGAGATGGAAAGAAGCTTGAAAACATAATGAAAAGGATTGGTGCAGATCATGCGCTAGCAAACATAGTCGACAGATATGTCATCATGTGTTCCTTGCCCTGGTTGTGCATTTTGAATGATTACATTAGCCATTCACTTGAGCATGGATCAATGCTCAGATACATTTGGACTGTTTGAGGACTTTAATAATGTTGTTACAAATTGTGCCTTTTACATTGAAATGAATCCAGTATATAATTAATTCATTTTAAAGATTTGTGACCTCACTGGCAAATGGTGCGACTCATCCAATCATTTCTGCTGATAACTTGGCCACTTTGGCCAGTATAGAACATGATCTCACAAGTATGGTGCCTTTGTTAATCAATCGTATATTTCACTCCATGGAGTCATATATTTTTCTGAAATGGCCTGATGACTACTGGGCGGCCATTTTTTAGATGTTCTGTCTGACCAGTTGTGAACAATATTTGTACTACAACTTGTGTACAAGCTGTCAACTGTCTTTGTCCTTCGCCATATAAGTGTTGGTGCAAATGAATAGTTTTTGTATTTATGCAAGGCTGGTTCTATGAAACAACTGCAAAAGGCTACACTTGTATTACATTGCTATGCATCAACTTTTCACCTAGCAAAGCATATTTTCTCTTGAGAAAACTAAAAACAATATTTTATAGAATTTCAGTAATATCCAAGGTCTCCTCACACCTTCTGTTTGGAATAAAACATATCTCTTCTGATATTTGTTTCCATGGTTGTTCTGCCTGGGGAAATTTAGTTCATGGAGTGTTCATCATTCCAAACTTTCACCCAAGGCCAGACCAATTTTCTTCGACAGTTTGTTGTATAACTTTTTGATCCTTGTATGTTTATGATATATATGAACCATATCAAGTGCCTAATTTTTACATATTTTGGTGAATTGCTGTATATATATCATATCATTTCATCATATTTGGTCGCACATTACAGCAGATAAATATATCTAACTGTACATGCCAAACATTAGACAAGCTTGTGAAACCCTAGATGTATTTCATGACAAATTAATGCAAACCCGTCAGACCATCTTTGATCATTGGAACGTTCTGGCCTCGACTCAAGTAAGCCATTGTTGGAGGCCTTGGAAAACATTAAAATTCATTTGACCAGCATTAATTAGACTATTTTGAACATCAGGCTGCCCTGCAAGAAAAAAAATACGAAGCAGTGAGCAAATGCTCATCACTTTCCACATGTTTGATACACCAAACTGGAGATGACTGCTAGAAACAAGACATGTCACGCCATCTTGCAAAACCATAAATCAGCTTACGGTATTTAGAAATAATGACAAAACTTCTCTTAAATAAGATCATATTCCATTAGTGATATTATACAGGAATTATTAAAGATTTCTGTGTATTTTAAGTAGGTTGCAGCGACAATGCAGCCTCATTAATATGCAGTCACTGGGAAACCATTGCGTCATGACGTCGTCAGGTGACCTTCAAGACATTCTAGCAGTCTGCTAGGGCGTTCACATTACGTCTACAGCAGTTGGTTGTCATATGAAATGGCCTTGTATGGAAATTCTGGCCCTGTGCAACCTCAGGAGACCACAAGTTGGTTAAAGTCTCAAGGTCTACGAAGCACGCCAATTTTCCATTGTACGTCCAAACAATCTGGACCTCTCGTTATGCTATCGCAAGGTCTCAGGTTACACATATATTCTCAAATGTGAAGGTTTTACGATGAGAGTCATATAAAAACAAGTCTTTGAAGCTGTCCTGTTCAGTCTTATCCTACTTCTTATAAAGATGTCAAAACTGTCTCTTTTACCTTGTTGAAAGAGACCATTATATATATCATAATAAACTTCACGATATGTATTCACCCATTTTTCTTACAATAGATGCATCTTTAAATCCTTAATACCCTAGGCTACATTGATCATTGAATGGATTGTACCGGCACACATATACAGATGTATAGCAGTACAGTCCAAATATGAAGTGTAAAACATTGCTTCTTGCCTTGGTCATTTGCAAGCCAAATGGTTCTGGAGTCGGTGATATGGTTAATATGATGATGTCAAAGAGTATAGCGAGACCGTCGGAAATGCGAAGTCATTTTGAAGTGTTTCAATTATTAATATTTATTTAGCACAGCTCAAATTGTCACACTGAATTTTTGATAGATCGATAAAGAGATATTATAGAGACAATAGGTCTCGGCACAAGCAAAAGAATGGATGTGTTTCAGGTGCTAGCAGTAGGGGAGAATGGGGCCAGTTGAACCGGCAGGCCAGTTGAACCACCCTTGATTTTTCATCAGGTGGAGTAGGCATGGGAAGATACTTACAACCTTGTGTTAGGCCTTTTTAGGCTAGTCTTTTCCATACAGATCTTTAGGCTCCATGACACATGGTAATGAAACAATCACACTTTTTTCGTTTTTCGCATAAAAATGTTAGTTTGTCACATTGAGATTGGAGCTTTCATAACATTTAAATTACTTGGTCTGCAGGGATGTCATGTCATCATAAGATAATGTGTTATGTGCAGATGGAAACCCACCTCCTTAAAATGGTCTCCCTCAAGAAGGGTACATCCAGGCTACTTATATGGATCATTGAGGTCACAGTGGGGCCAGTTGAACCAGAGGTGTTTATGGCAATTTATTATAATTTTTTTCAATCAAATTTTTTATAAAATACATATATACAATGAGAGGTACAATTCAGTAAAACTGTTTTTCTAAGTGGCCCATTACAATAGATTAAAATACAAATAAAAAAATTATTATTAAAGTTTAACTGTCGACTGGTTCAACTGGCCCCAGGCTATTCTTTGAACAGAAAGAAATGTGTGAGACATTTCAAATTTAGCCTAAACATGCTATGGTCCAAGCTGAACTTGTTAGCAAAAATTAAGGACTGCAGCCCCAGTGCTAGAGTTTCCAGCCAGTTAACTGTAACAGTTAACTGTGACAGTTAACTGTTTGAAAAAGCATTGAAATGAGATTGCTGTCAGCTGAACAGTTAACTGTTAACCTAACAGTTAACTGTTTGATCATAGTGAAAGTTTTAAGGCTACTAAACATTTTTTAAAAAAATAAATCCAGCACTTCAAATTAGTTCAATTATTTTAAATGGCATAAACAGAAATGCTAAAACTGTGATAATCTAGTCGATATTGTTGATATTTATCAGTGGAAAAGCTTGATCAAAATCTTGTTAACGACCTGTTGTTATTTGTTTAGAAAGTAAAAAGTTAATTGTCTGTAGTTATTGCATTTATTTCCATCTAAAAATATAGTTAAACAAACAGATGAGGTCTAAGCTACTTATCAGCTCATTTTCGTCGTCTTGGGGCCTTAAATTTGTCTAAAATCTGGCATTTGGAAAGTTATGTTTTCGTTATGACAAATTGTTTGTTTGATTGTTTACTGGAACAAATCAACCATCAACAACTGAGTACAACAACTGCAGAGATTTATGAAAAGAAGATTATGAACAGTTTAATCCAATTGTTTACTGTTTGGGGTAGTTTGGCAATCACACCAAACTGATAACTTGCATAACAGTTAACTGGCAGTTAACTGTTAACTGTTTAGAAATGGAACAGTTAACTGTTAAGCGAGTCAACAGTTTTTACTGGAAACTCTAAGCCCCACACTTCCCCATCATCCTTCCAATGGTTCAACTGGCCCCGAGGGTGGGGCCAGTTGTACCAATTTATTTTTCATTTTTTGAAGGCTCATTTGTTGGCCGTGGTAGTATATACACCAAAACCTGAATTTCTGATATTTAGACAACTTTTTAAACTACCTTTTCCAACATGGTTCTCCTTGAAAGCTGTAAAAGTATGCACACAGGAGAGCAATTTATAAAATATGGTTCAACTGGCCCCACTCTCCCCTATAGGGCTTGCCAGCGAAAATATATTGTTTTGCACTGTACAGTAGGCCAGGCCTATAGATATCTATGCCCTCCTTCTTCAAATGTATTCAACAGCCGAAAACTATCTGGATAGTAATTTAAAATACCCAAAAATAAATTTGCAAAGATGTCCTATGGTCTTGCTATGATAGATAGATAGATAGATAGATAGATAGATAAGTGCAGCTCTGGGCATGACGTTATGATAGAATAAAACTGATCGTAGCGTCACCATCTATTTATAGATTTAAAAAGTGACGTCATCTCTGCCAACTCTCTTATTACGTCATCGCCATTGTGCGTTCATTAGACATGACGTCACAATCACGGTGCCACTTTTTGACAGCTTGCCCCATCCCCAAGATTTCCCTAGTATATCCCTGTGTGAGTACAGCTCCTACCATATTTAGACCTCTGGTCTCTGCTCTGCGGGCAGAGACCTGACGGTCTCCATAAGACAGGGAGATATAGGACTGCCTTGATGTACTTAATTCTTGCAAGATGGTGCATGAGAATTCCTCATATCCTTTAGCAGAAGGTGCTGCCTCTATCTGTCTCAATTTCGCCTTCCTCACAGCTCAGTCAGAGAGCAGTGTCAATACCGACTTTATTACAGTTAGCCATGTAACATCGCATGGTGATGAACCTTATGGAATAGCAGCAGTAGTCTGTAGATGAAGGCAAAGGTGGCTCCCTGCACCACACCAACTCATCTGATGATTGAAGTGCCAGGGGACATGAACAACATTGTGACAGTTGCTCTTGTTGTACAATATACATAAAAGTTGTTACAATGTATAAAATTGGGTCCAATTTCAAAACATTCGTGCTTCACTAATAAAAGTTTATTAAGTGTGTACTCCTCCTGCCCAAACTAACCTACCAATTACATAATTCCAGGATGTAAAGTCCATTCTTCCATTCATCCATTCAGTGTAGTGTATACCCTTTTGAATATGCTCACTAATTTGAGAAGGCTCTTGTTGGAACAGACCTATTGTATCAATGGACATTATGTCAAGAGAAGTCACATTGTACAATGTACATATTTACCAGAGATATTACTTGGCAAGCATTTAAAAATGAGATTTCTGCTGATTTACGACAGCCATAACTTTATAACTTTCACAATCAGATGCATGTTAAACAAGTTTCTGAAAAGTTTGCAGCGAAAGTTTTTTCAGTGATGCCAGCAGACTGTTGCATGGCAGATGGCTGTCAAGATGTCTGCATAACTGAGTGGAATCCTAACTTTTTGTAATTTAAATGTGTTGTTTAACTCGTTGAGGACTATTTAGTGCCTTATTTTAAAGTAATTGGTGATCTGTGAATTGTTAAGGATCACCCAACCATAATTAGTCAATGATTAGCAGATGACTGCTGCCTCTGTGTTAGGAAATTAGCTTTTATTGGATTAATCTCATGTTGTTATGCCAAATAGTTGTGGATGGAAATAGTGGGTTGATAGAATAATGAGATGGTTCAACATAACACAGCACAACAGCTCTTAAGAGAAGAAAGGCTTGTCATTTAGTCAGTGTGTCTGCCCCACTCAATAACAATGGGGTATTAGCCATCACAAATGTGTAGAATTGGGAGGGGGTGGCAGTTATGGCCAGCTATTGAGTCCATTGTTATTACTGTGCATTGCTTGCTATCCAGTTTGCTCCACAATGCTCAACAATGCCACTTAATCTGCTCCAGTTAGTTGATTTGGTCAGGTTGGCCACACATCCTGTGAAGACCATTGCCTCCCATCATAAAAGGTCCTGCTGATACTAACCATGCCTGCATAGCTCTGCATCAGTTGATCTAAAAATCTATCTCATTGACTGGTTCTATTGTTGTAATGTCAGTATCTATTGTTGCGACCCTGGAACCTATTCTTGTAATGCTGCTCCTATTGTCGGAATCTGGTATCTTCATGGTGATATGGTTTCATGTATTGGCTCGAACGTTCATATTATATGTTCAAATGATAAATATTACATTTTGTAGTGATAGTGTTTTTTGGATGACATTTTGTTTGAAAGGTCAGTGGTAATAGCTACAAGTCTGGATATCAATTCTTTCAATAACTACAATTTCTGAATAATAAGCTAATGTTGAAAAAAAAAGTTATGCCTTCTTTTGAGTGAAACTCCAAAATTGATGTGCCATCAGCAAATACTTGTACGGACAGAGATCCACTCTATAGCTCACACATATTGCCAAACTAGAACATAAAGCATAGCCTGGTTTTAGATGATCCAGTGAATGAGGAGAAGCATGGGATGTTGGGTTGTTGCTGTGGATGGGATAGCTCTTGAGCTAATGCCTCAGAATTGCCTCAGCAATTTCCACCAGGAAGGACTAATAATACAATGTTTACTCTGTTGTTTCAAGTGCTTTATATGCGTTTTGTGTTGGTATTTAATCCTGAGACTTGGTTGAAACTTATGCCTTAGGTAAGGCAGCTGGTCGGCCAGAATCAAGTTGTTCATTTGTTGTAATTGATCATTCGCTAGTTGAAGAGCAGAACTATTTTAGATTATAAGCATCAACAGTGTGAAAAAGCTTGACATAGAAGTATTCCTTGACCTTCAACTCAACAAGATTGATTTGGTTCAATTGTAGCTTTAAGAATATATCCCGAAAAATTCTGTAGTCAAAATGCTGCACAGCACAGCAACATTTCTTCTAGGTGTTGCCATGCCAATGCCCTGGCAGCTGCTTGAAATTTTACAGTGTATAACTGAGCAACTTGTTACATTTGAATGTCCGAAAGTTAGGCTGAAGCAAGTGAGGTCAGCCTTTTTGTCATTGCGATTGGCAGGTGGACACATACCGAGTCACAGCGAGCTCGAACCAAATTTAGGGTTAAAAAAAAATGCCCCAGCGTAGCGATAGGCACCATTACGAAACTGAAGATGACACAAACAAGCAGATGTAAAAAACAAAAAAATCTGTTGGAAACTTTTTGAGATATTGCAATTTTTCAATTTCTGGTTTATCACATTCCTCTGGTTTGTTTGATATTCCATCTGACTGGGGTGCAAGTTACAAATTCACATGACCAAACTTCAGAGCAACATTTTTGTGTGTTTCAGATGATATTTTAAAATTAAACAGAATGTTATCTTTATTGGGAAAAGTCCCATATTGATGTCGTGTGTGATAAACTTCTCTTTGTGTGTTTTTAAGAATTGTGTCACAAGCACTAGAGAACTATTTGCTGTCTTTACCTCAATCTTTACCAAGGAAATACCACAATTTCTTGATTATTGACACAAAACAAATTATATAATAGTTCTTGTTTAATAAAATTGAAAATTAGAGTTATAAAAAGATACGGCTATTCTGGAAATATATAATTCTTCATGAAATGTATGGTTATAAATACTTAGATGTCTGCCTGTGTGCTTGCCTTTGACAGTTTGGTATTTTTTAAAAAAGAAAAGAAGTGCGCAATTGGTTTTATGACCTTTGGTATCTTAGTTTTAATCAGTTCGTTTCACATTCACTTTATGAATAGAATCAGAATTATCAAATAGGGTAAATGGATTGGATGTCAGGCAATACACAGGTTTGGAACCCCGAATAGACATTTAATATACAGTGTATCAGCTATTCATAACGCTATGGTTTATCAATTTGTTATTTTATTCCTGTACTGAGTTGAAGTTATTGACAGAAGACCTTGGATGTTCTTCTACTCAAAAACATATTATTATTCATTGGATTGTAGTCAAACAGTATTATACAGGTCAAGTAATGTCAGATTATCAAGCTAACATTGTTTTTTGTTTCATAAAATCAAAATACAGTGAAGTGTTTTCTCCTTACTCTCCCTAATTGATAGGATAAGAATATATCAGTAAAAAAGCTCTGTCAAATATTTACTCACATACGTTTCATAATACTACCTGCTAATACATGGGGAATAGTTGAGCATGCAAATTTTTGCAAATTCTTATGAAAAATTTCCACTTTATTTTCAAATTAGCCATGCATGAGATTGTCACACTTTCTTTGCATTAAATACAACAGTTTTTTGTTTTTTTTTTTCGAAAAAAAAAAAAAAGGATTACTCTCGTGTTTTGAATGATATTTTTTACCATTGAAACTGGTATTGCAAAGGAAGTGCTCATTTAAAAGACTTTCCACATGACTTGTTATGTTAAAAATGGGGTGTGATAAATCAGAAAGTGAAAAAATTCAATATCTCAAAAAGCTTCCAACATTTTTTTTTTTTTACATCTGCTTGTTCGTCTCATCTTCAGCTACGTAACGGTGCCTATCGTTATGCTAGGGCATTTTTCAAACTTCAAAGTTTGTTCGGGCTCACTGTGGAGTCCATTATCGCCAATAGTTGTCATAATTCCGGGAAGAAACTGCTTAGCGAATAGCTGAGTGGTAATAATCAAGGCAACGACAACCATCCAACAACCACTGCTTTTGTTAATTCACCCACTGAGGAAAATCTGAACCACAAAACGTACAAGCCAGAGCGGTGTCCAACTTTAGTAACAGAGACCCAGGCCGATTGTTTTTCAGTGCATGCAGTGTCAAACACCTGGGAATCACATTTCAAAGAAAGCAACATTGCAACTAGCACAATCAGGAGATGTAATGACACCTTGGCATGAAACAAAACTCCTGCATTGGTTGCCGATTGAATTTTGTTGGTTCACATTGAACGTGTGGTTGGTTGGATGATTAAAACATCTCAAGAAATGAAAATGATTGTGTCCTTCGAAAGGCTGTGGCAAATATTTGGTCCACGTCATTTTTAGTTTTGAGGTGAGCCATATGATGCATAACCTTGCAATGCTTGCTTGAGGCTCATGCCTTTTACACATCATCTATAGGTAAGCTCAGCAGCAGTTGGTCAACCAAATATCAGCGCATTTATAAAGGATTTCTTACTTTCTTCAAACTTCAAGTTACTTGAGAAGTATTCCAAGTTGCATACTGTCCATTTAAGTGGGATAGAATGGTGATGAAGAAAAACAATTCATTCTTGACCTTTGAGTCAACCAGATTGATTTTGCTTAAGTGTACCTAAAGGCACACATAACACCATCAAGGTTTGCCTGTCCAAATGTTGCTGAAAAATCTAGTTTATTTCTGTGCTGTCATACCAATGGCATGGCAGCTGGAAGTGGCATATATCTGCTATATTTGAATGTCCTAAAGTGAGACTGAAGCATGTGAGGTCAGCCCCATTGTGATGGCAACCAATAGAGCTCAGAATGGCAGGTGTACATGTGTCAAGTCCATTATCACCCATTGTTGTTGTCATTAGTTTCTTCCTGGTCATTAGTTCCTTCCTGGTGGAAATTACTAAGGCAATTGTGGGGTGCTAACTCCAGAGCTGTCTCACCAACAGCAACCACCCAACAACCAGTGTTTTTGCCAATTCACCAGCAAATCTAAAACCATGCCATTGCCTGTGTACCTGTTTGTGTAAACAGTGAATTTCTGTCCCAAAAATGTTTTATTACCACTTTAGATTGTTTAGCTCTGCATTTTGTAAGTCATTTTTGCAGGTTTTCCTTTAACATAGTTATTGCAAAATTTATCTGCAAAGTTTATACATTCTGAGAAGCATATAGCCATATACAATTGCTGCAACCATTACATTCACAATTTTTTAAAAACTTACGTTTGTAAGTACACTTTTTATGATAGCTTTTCAGACAGTTGTAGTAATTGCATAATCTAAGAGCGAGACGTATGATTATCTTTTACTGCTGACCTTTAGACAAAATGTCATCCAAACCACATTCTCTGTGAAATGTAATAATGGTGATCATTCCCATTGGAAAATGGAATTGTGATACAGGAGCAACAGAACCAATAAATGCAACAATACCACCATGAAGATACAAGAATTACAACAACAGGAGCAGCGTTACAACAATAGATTCCAGAGTCACAACAATTGATACTGGCATAACAACAATAGAATCAGTCGGTGAGACAGATTCGTTATCAACTGATGCAGAGCTATGCAGGGACAGTTAGCACTAGCAGGACCTTTTATGATGGGAGGCAATGGTCTTCACAGGATGTGTGGCCAACCTGACCAAATCAACTAACTGGAGCAGATTAAGTGGCATTGTTGAGCATTGTGAAGCAAACTGGATAGCAAGCAATGCACAGTAATAACAATAGGCTCAATAGCTGGCCATAACTGTCACCCCTTCCCAATTCTACACATTTGTGATGGTTAATACCCCATTGTTATCGACTGGAGCAGACACACTGACTAAATGACAAACCTTTCTTCTCTTAAGAGCTGTTATGCTGTGTTATGTTGAACCATCTCATTATTCTATCAACCCACTATTTCCATCCCCAACTATTTGGCATAACAACATAAGATTAATCCAATAAAAGCTAATTTCATAACAAAGAGGATCTATTCATCAGCTAATCATCAACTAATTATGGTTTGTTGATCCTTAACAATTTACTGATCACTGATTAATTTGAATTCAGGCACTAAATAGTTCTCATTGAGTTAAACAACACATTAAAATTACAAAAAGTTAGCAGACATCTCGACAGCCATCTGCCATGCAACAGTCTGCTTGCATCACTGAAAAAACTTTCGCTGCAAACTTTTCAGAAACTTGTTTAACATGCATCTGATTGTGAAAGTTATAAAGTTATGGCTGTCGTAAATCAGCAGAAATCTCATTTTAAATGCTTGCCAAGTGATATCTGTGATAAAAATGTACATTGTACAAGGTAACTTCTTTCGACATAATGTCCATTGATACAATAGGTCTGTTCCAACAAGAGCCTTCTCAAATTAGTGAGCATATTCAAAAGAGTATACATTACACTTAATGGATGAATGGAAGAATGGACTTTACATCCTGGAATTATGTAATTGGTAGGTTAGTTTTGGCAGGAGGAGTACACACTAAATAAACTTTTATTAGTGAAGCACAACTGTTTTGAAATTGGACCCAATTTTATACATTGTAACAACTTTATGTATATTGTACAACAAGAGCAACTGTCACAATGTTGTTCATGTCCCCTGGCACTTCAATCATCAGATAAGTTGGTGTGGTGCAGGGAGCCACCTTTGCCTTCATCTACAGACTACTGCTGCTATTCCATAAGGTTCCATAAGGTTCATCACCATGCGATGTTACATGGCTAACTCTAATAAAGTCGGTATTGACACTGCTTTCTGGCTGAGCTGTGAAATTGAGAGAGATAGAGGCAGCACCTTCTACTAAAGGATATGAGGAATTCTCATGCACCATCTCAGCAAGAATTAAGTACATCAAGACAGTCCTACATCTCCCTGTCTTACATCCATATGCTCAATGACACCAGAACCATTTGGCTTGCAAATGACCAAGGCAAGAAGCAATGTTTTACACTTCATATTTGGACTGTACTGCTATACATCTGTATATGTGTGCCGGTACAATACATTCAATGGATAATGAACACAAATTCAAGATTTTTAAAAATATGTTTACTTTGAATGGTAACAAAGAAATGATCAATGTAGCCTAGGGTATTAAGGATTTAAAGATACATCTATGGTAAGAAAAATGGGTGAATACATATCGTGAAGTTTATTATGATATATATAATAGTCTCTTTCAACAAGGTAAAAGAGACAGTTTTGACATCTTTATAAGAAGTAGGATAAGACTGAACAGGACAACTTCAAAGACTTGTTTTTATATGACTCTCATCATAAAACCTTCACATTTGAGAATATATGTAACCTGAGACCTTGCGATAGTATAACGAGAGGTCCAGATTGTTTGGACGTACAATGGAAAATTGGCGTGCTTCATAGACCTTGAGACTTTAACCAACTTGTGGTCTCCTGAGGTTGCACAGGGCCAGAATTTCCATACAAGGCCATTTCATATGACAAACAACCGCTGTAGACGTAATGTGAACGTTCGGGCAGACGTCTAGAATGTCTTGAAGGTCACCTGACAACGTCATGACGCAACCGTCTCCCAGCGACTGCATATTAATTAGGCTGCATTGTCGCTACAACCTTCTTAAAATACAGAGCAGTCTTTAATAAATTACTGTATATTACCACTAATGGAATATGACCTTACAAAGAGAAGATTTTTTAGGATTTTTGGTTTAAACATATTTACTACTTTAGGATTTTTAAATACTGCAAGCTGATTTATGCTTGTGCAGGATAGCATCTTGTTTCTAGCAATCATCTCCAGCTTGGTGTATCAAACAGCTTTAATATATATATAAACTACTCACTTCAATATAAAAGTCACAACCTGTAACAACATTATTAAAGTCCTCATCAGTATAAATTTATGTGAGCATTCATCAGGCCCAGGTGAATGGGTATAGTAATCATTCAAAATGCATAACCAGGGCAAGGAACACATTATGACATGATGACATTTCTGGCAATTGAGTTTGCAAGGAGATGATCTGCATCGATCCTTTTCATCATGTTGATTACAAGCTTTTCTCCATCTCAAGAAAGAAGAAACAAGTAGCAAGTATGTGACTGGATGCAGGTCCTTCACAGGTCCTCTATATCCAGATCAGAATAATTGCAAACAAGATCTGAATGAACCAAGCAATAAATCCAACTCGAGACCAACCATTTTTCATCAGTGGCTGATGCAAGTATTTTGTTGCATGCCAAGGTGTCATTAAATCTCCTGATTGTGCAGTTTGCAATGTCCCTTTCTTTGAAATATGATTCTCAAGTGTCGGGCACTGAACACTATGGTTTATTTACAACTTGGGGAAGTACAAGCGATACCCTAAATGCCCTGAGTGATGTCACATCCCTCTACTTGCGAAGTTATACACACATTCATTTGATGATTTATATCCCTGTTAGATATAGAATCTATCCTACACTTATTTAACATGTTATGAGTATGTCTCAATGAGATGAAATTGTACAACAGAAATGCTACACTTGACTCCTTGAAGTTAACATTTGAACCAGTATTTGGTTGGTTTCTAGGTCGCTTCAAACATTTTACCATGTATGTCTTTACATGAATTACAACCTTTAGTACTGCATATAATGACCAAGGGATTTTTGCAAACCTGTCCCTGACATACACAGTCCATCATATTAGATTAACCTACGGCGTTCACCTACATTTTGTTCAATTACCTGAGAATCGTCTTTCAAACATTGCAACCTGCACAATCAGGACCTTGGCATCCAACAAAAAACCCTGCATTGGCCACCAAATGAGTTCTGCTGGTTTCAAATTGAATGTGTCGATGGTCGGATGATAAAAACATTCCGCTCAAGAAATTAAAATGATTGTGTCCTTCAAAAGGCTGTGGCCTAATATCTGGTCCTTGCATTTTTAGATTTGGATGTATGCCATGCCAAACCCTGCAAATAGTTTAAGGCTAATCTTTTACAGACCAAGCACAGTATGCTTAGCAGCACCTGGTCGACCAAATTTCAATTCCTAAGGACGTAAAAGAGAGTTTTCTTGATGAATAACTCACTATTTCAAGTTATTTGAGAACTATTTCTAGGAGTGCATTGTCAAGCAAAGTGGAATTCAGAGGTTGCGAAAAGAAGTTCTTTCTTGACTTTTGAATAAACACGATTGATTTTGCCTGGTTCCCATCAAGACACACACCTCCAGGGCTCCGTGTTGAAATGTTGCCAAGGAGTCAACTTTCCTTGTAAGCTTTACCATACCAACACCCTAGCAGCAGGAAGTAGTACGTTTGAATGTCCGAAAGTGAAGCTGAAACATATGAGGTCAGCCTCATTGTCATGGTGACCAGTAGAGCTCGGAAAAGGCAGGTGTACATGTGTCAAGTCCATTATCGCCCATTGTTGTTGTCATTAGGTCCTTCCTGGTGGAAATTGCTAAGGCAATTGTGGGGCGATAACTCAAGAGCTATCCAATCGACAGCAACCACCCAACAACCGATGCTTTGTAATTCACTAGCAGACGTAAAACCATCCCATGTTAAAATGTTGGCTGACTTAAAAACTTGGTTAGTTTCTATACCTCTTCCACTTTGTTGAGCTTTGCCACAAGTTGTGTTTGCATGTTAGGCCTGCTGTTAAATTTGAACACATTGCAAAATTTCATCAGTTTGCACTGACTGACAACAGTGTACTGTAGAGGCAAGTCACATCAGGTATCGAATTGGCTTCTAGGTCCGTGGAACAGCTAGCTCTCAGTTCCACTCCCAGCCAAACTGGGCAAAACTTCACGCGGCTGCTTCAAAAATACATGGAAGTGTGGATGTGAAAAAGAGCACCTACCGACGAATGCTGTGCCCTGCTGACTTACACACTCGCAAATATTGTAAAAGTTTTCCTTTGGGACAAACCAAATGCTTTCGGTTTTCATAGAAAGAAATCTCCTCCGGACAATAGGTTAAAGATTTTATAAATTTTTCATTTTAAAAAATTGAAGTACTTATTTTAAACTTTGGAAGTGCAATCATTTTGTTTGTTATCTAGAAAATTGCAGTATCCAGACATACAGCTATTACTACAGACCTTTCAAACAAATGTCATCCGAACCACATCGATGTGAAATGATGATGGTCTTTGCCATTGGAAATGTTATATGAGCAACAGAACCAATAATTGCAACCATATCACCATGAAGATACCAGAATCACAACAGTAGGAGCAGCATTACAACAATAGATTTCAGAGTCGCAACAATAGATACTGACATGACAACAATAGAATCAGTCAGTGAGACAGATTCGTCATCAACTGATGCGGAGCTATGCAGGGATGGTTAGCAGCAGCAGGACCATTTATGATGGGAGGCAATGGTCTTCACAGGATGTGTGGCCAACCTGACCAAATCACCTAACTGGATAGCAAGCAATGAACAGTAATAACAATAGGCTCAATAACTGGCCATAACTGTCACCCCCTCCAAATTCTACACATTTGTGATGGTTAATACCCCATTGTTATTGACTGGAGCAGACAAACTGACTAAATGAGAAACCTTTCTCCTCTTAAGAGCTGTTATGCTGTGTTATGTTGAACCATCTCATTATTCTATCAACCCACTATTTCCATCCACAACTATTTGGCATAACAACATGAGATTAATCCAATAAAAGCTAATTTCCTAACACAGAGGCACCATTCATCTGCTAATCATCAACTAATTATGGTTGGGTGATCCTTAACAATTCACAGATCACCAATTACTTTAAATTCAGGCACTAAATAGTCCTCAATGAGTCTAACAACACACTTAAATTACAAAAAGTTAGGATTCCACTCAGTTATGCAGACATCTCGACAGCCATCTGCCATGCAACAGTCTGCTGGCATCACTGAAAAAACTTTTGCTGCAAACTTTTCAGAAACTTGTTTAACATGCATCTGATTGTGAAAGTTATAAAGTTATGGCTGTCGTAAATCAGCAGAAATCTCATTTTAAATGCTTGCCAAGTGATATCTGTGATAAAAATGTACATTGTACAAGGTAACTTCTTTCGACATAATGTCCATTAATACAATAGGTCTGTTCCAACAAGAGCCTTCCCAAATTAGTGAGCATATTCAAAAGAGTATACATTACACTGAATGGATGAATGGAAGAATGGACTTTACATCCTGGAATTATGTAATTGGTAGGTTAGTTTGGGCAGGAGGAGTACACACTAAATAAACTTTTATTAGTGAAGCACAACTGTTTTGAAATTGGACCCAATTTTATACATTGTAACAACTGTATGTATATTGTACAACAAGAGCAACTTTTACAATGTTGTTCATGTCCCCTGGCACTTCAATCATCAGATAAGTTGGTGTGGTGCAGGGAGCCACCTTTGCCTTCATCTACAGACTACTGCTGCTATTCCATAAGGTTCCATAAAGTCATCACCATGCGATGTTACATGGCTAACTCTAATAAAGTCGGTATTGACACTGCTTTCTGGCTGAGCTGTGAGAAAGGCGAAATTGAGAGAGATAGAGGCAGCACCTTCTACTAAAGGATATGAGGAATTCTCATGCACCATCTCAGCAAGAATTAAGTACATCAAGACAGTCCTACATCTCCCTGTCTTACATCCATATGCTCAATGACACCAGAACCATTTGGCTTGCAAATGACCAAGGCAAGAAGCAATGTTTTACACTTCATATTTGGACTGTACTGCTATACATCTGTATATGTGTGCCGGTACAATACATTCAATGGATAATGAACACAAATTCAAGATTTTTAAAAATATGTTTTCTTTTAATGGTAACAATGAAATGATCAATGTAGCCTAGGGTATTAAGGATTTAAAGATACATCTATTGTAAGAAAAATGGGTGAATACATATCGTTAAGTTGATTATGATATATATAACGGTCTCTTTCAACAAGGTAAAAGAGACAGTTTTGACATCTTTATAAGAAGTAGGATAAGACTGAACAGGACAACTTCAAAGACTTGTTTTTATATGACTCTCATCGTAAAACCTTCACATTTGAGAATATATGTGTAACCTGAGACCTTGCGATAGTATAACGAGAGGTCCAGATTGTGTGGACGTACAATGGAAAATTGGCGTGCTTCATAGACCTTGAGACTTTAACCAACTTGTGGTCTCCTGAGGTTGCACAGGGCCAGAATTTCCTTACAAGGCCATTTCATATGACAAACAACCGCTGTAGACGTAATGTGAACGTTCCTAGCAGACGTCTAGAATGTCTTGAAGGTCACCTGACAACGTCATGACGCAACCGTCTCCCAGCGACTGCATATTAATTAGGCTGCATTGTCGCTACAACCTTCTTAAAATACAGAGCAGTCTTTAATAAATTACTGTATATTACCACTAATGGAATATGACCTTACAAAGAGAAGATTTTTTAGGATTTTTAAATACTGCAAGCTGATTTATGCTTGTGCAGGATAGCATCTTGTTTCTAGGAATCATCTCCAGCTTGGTGTATCAAACAGCTTTAGTAATATGTTAAAAGTAGTGAGCATAAACTCACCGCCTCGTATTTTATCTTGCAGGGGTGCCTGATGTTCCAAAGATAGTCCAACTAATGCTGGTCCAACGAAGTTTAATGCTATCCATGGCATAATCACTGACAGCCCTGACCAGTCATCCCATCATAGTTTTGTTATGATATTACTTGACAGTTGAATAGGCATTTGATTGTCTTCACTTTTTATGTGCATGACGTTGCCTCTTAAACTCTGAGTTTGATGAATGATATATAATGGTATCTTATACAACAAGGTCGAAGACACATTTTTGACATCTTTATGAGAAGTAGGATATGACAGAACAAGATGGATTCAATGAATTGTATTATATGACTCCCATCATAAAACCTTCACATTTGAGAATATATGTGTAACCTGAGACCTTGCGATAGGATAACGAGAGGTCCAGATTGTGTGGACTCACAATGGAAAATTGGCGTGCTTCATAGACCTTGAGACTTTAACCAACTTGTGTTCTCCTGAGGTTGCACAGGGCCAGAGTTTCGTTACAAGGCCACTTTGTATGACAACCAACTGCTGTAGACGTAATGTGAACGATCGGGAAGACGTCTAGAATGTCTTGAAGGTCACCTGACAACGTCATGACGCAACCGTCTCCAAGTGACTGCATATTAATGAGGCTGCATTGTCCCTGCAACATACTTAAAAACACATTCTTATATATTTTTGTATAATACCACCAATGGTATATGACCTTATAAGGAGAAGTTTTCTTTGGATTCTTAAATACTGCAAGCTGATTTATGCTTGTGCATGATAGCATGACATGTCTTTTTTCTAGCAATCGTCTCCAGTGTGGTCTATCACAAAGTTTTTGTAACATGTGAAATAGGGTGTTTCAGGTGCCCCCAATATTTTCTGATCCTGCTTGACCTTGGTCTGGTATTGCGATTTATATAGTAGAAGTCACATGTAAAATTTTGGCCCATTCTATAAATACTTACCTTTACCAGTATTCACTTGAAGTTTATAATGTAATTCCCCATTGGCGAACTTGCAAATCCTGAAGATATTGCAGAAATCAATGAAGGAATAGATATTTTTTCCTCAATCCACAGTTTCTGAGTAAGTTTTGGGAGGGCTATTCAAATCTGGCATCAACTATTTTATAGCAGGCCTTCCTAATGAGCTAGGAAGTTGTGAATTTCCTAAAATTCTGCCATTTTATGCAGATTTTCACAAATTTTACAGCTTCTGGTAGCTTGGTAAATGGGGTTATACAAAAAATAACACCAGATTTGTATTTCCCTCCCAAAACTTACTCAGGAACTGTGGATTGAGAAAAAAAGATTGATTTCTTCATTGGTTTTTGAAATATCTTGAGAATTTGCATGTTCGCCAATGGGGAATTACATTATAAACTTCAAGTGAATTCTGGTAAAGGTAAGTATTTATAGAATGGGCCAAAATTTTACATGTGACTTCTACTATATAAACCGCAATACCAGACCAAGGTCAAGCTAGATCTGAAAATATTGGGGGCACCTGAAACACCCTAATGTGAAAAGTAGTGAGCAGAGCATGAACTCACCAATTCATATTTTGTTTTTGCATGGGAGCCTGATGTTCCAAGATGGTCCGATGTGTCTGCCTTGTCATGAAAAATATCTAGGATTTCACAAGCTTGTGTTCTGTTTGGCATTTACAGTTTGACATAACTAAAATCTGCTGTGAGGTGTCACCAAAATAAGATGATATGATGTGATAAGATACATTTTTGAACATATAATACAACAATTCACATAATTGTGCAAAAATTAGGTATTTTGTATGGTTCATATGTATAATTAAGGAATTAAACATGGATTCAAAAATAGAAAAGTTATGTAACAATTTAGAGAACATCGGTCTGGTCTAGGGTGAAAGATTGGAATGACAAACACTCTATGAATTAAATATCCCCAGGCAGAATAACCATGGAAACAAATATCAGAAGAGATATGTTTTATTCCAAACAGAAAGTCTGTAGGTGTGAGGAGACCTTGGACATTACTGAAATTCTATAAAATATTGTTTTTAGTATTCTCAGGAGAAAATATGCTTTGTTAGGTGCAAAGTTGATATGTAGCAATGTAATACAAGTGTAGCTTTCTGCAATTGTGTAATAGCTTTGCCTTAGTTTTGTGGAACTAGCCTTGCATCAGTACAAAAACTATTCAATTGCACCAATACTTATATGCAGAAGGACAAAGACAGTTGACAGCCTTGTAGTACATACATTGTTCATAACTGGTCAGATAGAACAGATGAAATCTGGCAGACTACTCGCGACCAGCAGTCTTCGGCCATTCAGAAAAATACACTACTCCAGGAGGTTGATATGTACGTCATTGTGCGAGTGATTACCAAAAGGCATGTTTTGTTTCTTGAAATCATCTCCAGTTTGGTGTATCGAACAAGTTTAGTAACTTCTAAAATGTAGTAACAAACAATAAACACATAAACGCATACCAATATCCTTGTGAGGTCATGTTCAATACAGGAAAATCGGCAAAGTTATCAGCAGAAATGATTGGATGAGTCACATCGTTTGCCTGTGAGGTCACACATCTTTAAAATGACATAGGCCTGTAAACTATTCATTTCAATATAAAAGTCAAAATTTGTAGCAACATTATTAGAGTCATCAAACAATCTTAAATTTATGTGAGCATTCATCTATGCCCAGGTGAATGGCTAATGTAATCATTCAAAATGCACAACCAGGGCATGGAACACATGACATATCTGGCAACTGTGTTTGCAAGGAACTGATCTGCACTGACACTTTTCATTTTGTTGATTTCAAGTTTTTAGCAGCACAGCTGCTCTTACCCCAAGAATTTCATGCAATCTTGTTAGCACTCTGGAGGTCACAATGTTTCACCAATCTCATTCAAATTTAATCTACATTCTCTGTAGGTTTTTAACTTTCGACCAGTCACTTTTGGTGCCCTTCTGTGATGGAAAAAATTATAAAGAAACTAAAATGGACTAGCTTCCACGGGTCAAAGGTCAACCATGCCTTCTTCTTCTTCTTCTCCTTAGTATATCCCTGACTGGTGCGCCTCCATGCACTGTTTGTGCTTAAACTTTAGTGCTTGCACGTTATTTTTTTCATTTGAAGATCTGAATGAACCAAGCAATGAATCCAACTCGAGACCAACCATTTTTCATCAGTGGCCGATGCAAGTATTTTGTTGCATGCCAAGGTGTCATTACATCTCCTGATTGTGCAGTTTGCAATGTCCCTTTCTTTGAAATATGATTCTCCAAGTCAGGGCACTAGACACAATTATGGTTTATTTACAACTTGGGGAAGTACAAGCGATACCCTAAATGCCCTGAGTGATGTCACATCCCTCTACTTGCGAAGTTATACACAAAAACATTTGATGATTCATATCCTGCAAGATATAGAATCTACCCCACACTTATTTACCATATTGTATGTTTCTCTGAAACGAAATTGTAAAGAAATAAATGCTTTACTTGACTACTTGAAGCTGACGTTTGCCCCAATATGCAGTTGGTTTCTTTTTCGCTTCATACATTTTACCATATCTGCCTTTAAATGAATCAAAAAGTACATTATGACCAAATGATATCTGCAAACTTGTCTCTTGCAAACACAGACCAGCATATTAGACAAACCTCCAGCATTGGCATATATTTTGTCATCCTCCCCAGGCAAGCCCTGCTAAAATGAACAGGGCTTTCTGCTATTTCCAGCCTCTTCTGTGATTGGCTGCTTATTTAGGTCATAAGCATTTTGCAGGCAGATTTAGTCTGATTATGGACACTTGGAGGATTACTGGCAATTAAGAAAAACAGTGTAAAACAAGCAAACTTTCAAACAGTTTCATTTCAGAACTGTGAAAATACATAATTCAATGGAATTTTCGGAACTGTGATAGCACCTTTCAACAATACACAATTTCTCCATTTGTGACTGTGTGAAACAGAAGCAACAATTTCAAACTGTGATGTAACAGTCCCTGATTGGCTGAGCCAAAACTGGGTCAGTTAATTAAGTATTCATGAATTAGCAATGGTTATGGGCCATTTTGTCATGGTATGACTTGGGATGATGATATTCTGTTTGATTACCTGAGAATCGTATTTCAAGCATCTTAACCGGCACAATCAGGACCTTGGTATGCAACAAAATACCTGTATTAACCACCAAATGAGTTCTGCTGGTTTCAAATTGAATGTGTGGCTGGTAGGATGATAAAAAGATCTTGCTCCTGATATGAAAAGGATTGTGTTCTCCGAAAGGTTGTGGCCAAATATTTGGTCCACGTATTTTTCGATTTGGAGGCACCAAGTGATGCATAACCTTGCAAAATGAGGCTAATGCTTTGACATGCCAGGCAAGCTTAGCAGCAGAGCATCGGTTTCAATGCACAAGGTAATGTAAAAGAACCTTTTCTTTATATGCCTAATAAATCACTCACTATTTCAAGTTACTTGAGAACTATTTTGAGTTGTGTATTGTCAAGCAAAATAGAATTTGGTGGTTGCAAAATGAAGTTTTTTCTTGACCTTTGAATCAACAAGATTGATTTTACTTAATTGAACCTTAAGGCACACACCTTGGGGGCTCTGTTGTTGAAATGTTGCCAAGGAGTCAACTTTCCTTGTAAGCTTTACCATACCAACACCCTAGCAGCAGGAAGTAGTACATTTGAATGTCCGAAAGTGAAGCTTATTGTCATGGTGACCAGCAGAGCTTGGAAGGGCAGGTGTACATGTGTCAAGTCCATTATCGCCCATTGTTCTTGTCATTAGGTCCTTCCTGGTGGAAAATACTAAGGCAATTGTAGGGCACTGACTCCAGAGCTATCCAATCGACAGCAACCACCCAACAACCGATGCTTTCTAATTCACTAGCACATGTTTAGTTTCTATACCTCTTCCACTTCACTTTGTTGAGCTTTGCCACAAGTTGTGTTTGCAGGTTAGGCCTGCTGTTAAATTTGAACATATTGCAAAATTTCATCAGTTTCCACTGACTGACTGCAGTGTACTGTAGAGGCAAGTCGCATCAGGTATCGAATTTGCTTCTAGGTCCTTGGAACAGCTGGCTCTCAGTTCCGCTCCAAGCCAAACTGGGCAAAACTTCACACTGGGCTGCTTCAAAAATACATGGAAGTGTGGACGTGAAAAAGAGCACCTACCGCCAAATGCTGTGGCCTGCTCGCTCACACTCGCAAATATTGTAAATTTTTCCTTTGGGACAAACCAAATGTTTTCGGTTTTCATAGAAAGAAATCTCCTCCAGACAAAAGGTTAAAGATTTTATAATTTCATTAAAAATTTGAAGAACTTATTTTAAACTTTGGAAGTGCAATCATTTTGTTTGTTATCTAGAAAATTGCAGTATCCAGACATACAGCTATTACTACAGACCTTTCAAACAAATGTCATCAAAACCACATCGATGTGAAATGATGATGGTCTTTGCCATTGGAAATGTGATATGAGCAACAGAACCAATAAATGCAACAATATCACCATGAAGATACCAGAATCACAACAATAGGAGATGCATCACATAAACAGATTTCAGAGTCACAACAATAGATACTGACATGACAACAATAGAATCAGTCAGTGAGACAGATTCGTCATCAACTGATGTGGAGCTATGCAGGGATGGTTAGCAGCAGCAGGACCATTTATGATGGGAGGCAATGGTCTTCACAGGATGTGTAGCCAACCTGACCAAATCAACTAACTGGAGCAGATTACAGGAATTCGCGTTGCAGTAGACTTTTGGATTTCTCTGATGAGAGTTTTTGGCTAAATTTGGTTTTGGTCTTTAGCACTAAATGAGACAGTTAACCTTATATTATTTTGCACAGAAAAGGATGGCATTTAAATTTGGAACCCATCTCAACCATGAGATGTGTTTTTAAATTGATAATAAGTCATAATTAAGAAAAATATATAATTGAACATGACGTGTGGTACTGTACATGACGTATGGTAGGCATATGTTTGCATTGGAATCCTGTGAAGCACACTAGTAACTGACAAAACTAAAACAAACCAAACTGTGAAAAATGTTGTAAGTCACAAGTTTGGCTGCTTCATCAAATCATCCCTCAGTGATTCAGTCAGCTTGTTGTTGATTGGTGGACATCCATGCCTTCTGTGATTGGTGATTGGCTTGGATTCATCCGATCATGGAAAATATTCATGTATCAAATTGTCAATTACATGGCCGTGGTCTGACCAACTCAAACCGCATTATAAACTGCTAAGATAGATAGATAGCCTGCAGCTCCCTGAGCCAGCTAGATAGGATAGATAGACAGATAGATAGATAGATAGATAGATAGATAGATAGATAGATAGATAGATAGATAGATAGATAGATAGATAGATAGATAGATAGATAGATAGACAGGCAGACAGATAGATAGATAGATAGATAGATAGACAGGTAGACAGATAGATAGATAGATAGATAGATAGATGAATAGATAAATAGATAGATAGATAGATAGATAGATAGATAGATAGATAGATAGATAGATAGATAGATAGCTCCTTGAGCCAGCTAGATAGATAGATTATTGCATTGTTATCTACCAACCTATTTATCAATCGATCTAGTCCTATCTGTCAATCAATCAATAAATTAATAAATCAGACATCAACTATCTGTCTATCTGTCCATTTGTCCATCTGTCTATCTATCCATCTACCTCTCTATCTATCTATCCTTTTCCATGGAATTTAAATGCATCTTAATTATTCCATGAATGCAGGGTCTACAGAGCAAATTAAGGACATTCATGAAATGCAATCTGACATGGTCAAACGTGGCCCAAGTGGATCTGTGATCATTATTCATACAAGATATGAACGCCCACCAATAATTGCTGACCAATCACGTAAGCATACCGCTGATGGTTGACACAGGATTACAAGAGATTCACCTTCAAAATTTCACACTCTATAAGTTTATTGAGGTTTGCAATCAACTGAAATAAACTGACGAAATGGATTTGAACATCACAGCTTCTTATGTCCTCAGAACTGATTGTTGATTGGTCAAACATGAGCAGCTTTCTACCATACGTCACGTAGAGCCATACTGATGGGTTCTGAAGTCCAACAAGTCTAATTCAACGCGAATTCCTGTAATTGGCATTGTTGAGCATTGTGGAGCAAACTGGATAGCAAGCAATGCACAGTAATAACAATAGGCTCAATAGCTGGCCATAACTGTCACCCCCTCCCAATTCTACACATTTGTGATGGTTAATACCCTATTGTTATTGACTAGGGTAGACAAACTGACTAAATGAGAAACCTACCCACTATTTCTATCCACAGCTATTTGGCACATCATAACCAAATCAATCCCATAAAAGCTAATTTCATAACAGAGAGGCAACATTAATCTGCTAATCATCAACTAATTATGGTTGGGTGATCCTTAACAATTTAATGATCACTGATTGATTTTAATTCAGACACTAAATAGTCCTCAATGAGTAAAACAACACATTTAAATTACAAAAAGTAAGGATTCCACTCAGTTATGAAACACATCTCGACGGCCATCTACCACGCAATGCTGCTGGCATCACAGAACAAACTGTTTAGGCAAACTTTTCAGAAACTTGCTTAACATGCAACTGATTATCAAAGTTAATAACTAATGGATGTTGTAAATTTGAAAAATTCTTCTTTTTAGATTCTTGTCTATTTGAGGTATACATGTGCAATGCAACATCTCTAAACACCACAATGAACTAATGTATGGACAATAGATAATCCAGCCTTTGCATCCTGAGTTTATGTTCTGGGTACACTAATTGAGGCTGGCGCTGGGCAAAACAAATCAACTTTCATTCATGAAGTTTTTGTTTGAACTTGAGCCTGAAACTACAAATATATTAGTTTTCCTTTACACTTTTTGAGATTATTCACCTGTGTGATGGTATATTCAGATAGAAGATTTACGCAGTTGACTGACACCAGTTTGAGCCAAAACTGATCCTGCAACCAAGTGATTGATTTCACAACTTGATGTACAACAACAGCAACTTTTACAGAGGTGTTCATGCCCCCTGGCACTTCAATCGTCAGATAAGTTGGTGTGATACAGGGAGCCCCTTTTGCTTGATCTATAGACTACTGCTGCTATTCCATAAAGTTCCATAAGGTTCATCACCATGCGATGTTACATGTACATGGCTAACTCTAATAAAGTTCATATTGACACTGTTCTCAGACTGAGCTGTTAGAAAGACAAAATTGAGACAGATAGAGGCAGCACCTTCTGCTAAAGGATATGAGGAATTCTCATGCATCATCTCAGCAAGAATTAAGTACTACAAGGCGGTCCTATGTCTCCCTGTCATACATCCATATGCTCAATTGCTCATACTGATGTCCTTACAAAATTGGGACACCACCACCATTTGGCTTACAAGTGCCCAAAGCACCTTTATGCATAGCAGTAGAATACCTTTAACAGATAATGAGAAAAAATTCAAGATTTTCAAGATTTGCAGAAATGTATTTTATTTAAAGTATACAGTGAAATGGTCCTATCAATATAGCCAAAGTATTCAGAATTTAAGAAGATATATTTGTTGCAAGAAATATCGGTGAATATTTATATCCCAAAGTTAATATGTAGCGTGATTTGCATAAAAAATTATCACCGACGGCTCTTACCAATCATCCAATCATAATTCTGTTATCCATAATTTTGTTCTGATACTGGCTGACAGTCGAACATTTGCTCGTTTTCAGATCTTACCTGTTTGATGTTGGCTCTTAAGCTACGACGAACAGTCTCTTTCAACAAGGTCAAAGAGACAGTTTTGACATCCTTGTAAGAAGTAGGATATAACAGAACAGGATGGATTCAAAGAATTGTATTATATGACTCCCATCATAAAACCTTCACATTTCAGAATATATGTGTAATCTGAGACCTTGTGATAGTATAACGAGAGGTCCAGATTGTTTGGGCTTACAATGGAAAACTGGTGTGCTCCCAGCGATGCATATTAATGAGGGTGCGACCTACTTAAAACACGCGGCAATATTCACTAATTTCTACACAATGTCATCAATTGCATATGACGTTAAAGAGAAGTTTTTTGGGAGTTTTCAAATATGCTGGATTGTCCTTTGATGAAAATCCGGAATGACAAACATTCTATGAATTAAATTTCCCCTGGCAGAACTACTGTGGAAACAAATATCAGAAAAGATATGTTGTGTTCCCCGCAGAAAGTTTGTTGGTGTGAGGAGGCCTTGGACATTACTGAAATTCTATAAAATATTGTTTTAGTATCTCAGGAGAAAATATGCCCTGTTAGGTGCAAAGTTGATGTGTAGCAATGTAATACACGTGTGCTTTTTGCAATTGAATATAACTGCTTTGCCTTAGTTCCATGGAACTGGCCTTGCATCAGTGCAAAAACAATTCAGTTTACACTCTAAAAAATATCGGGACAAAATTGGTTTTTTAGATTCAAAATGGTTTTTTGAAAAACCAAATTTCAATGCAAAACCAAAATGGATTTTTAAAAAAATCCATTTTGGTTTTTTGCATTGAAATTTGGTTTTTCAAAAAACCATTTTGAATCTAAAAAACCAATTTTGTCTGGAATTTTTTAGAGTGTACACTAACACTTATGTGCAGGAGGACAACAACAGTAACTGTTGACAGCCTCGTAGTGCATGGTTCAGAGAAGTCAGATCTAGCATCTGAAATCTGGCCGACCATCAGTTGTCAGGTCATTTCAGAATTGTGTGTGATCACAGCAGGTCGAAACATGAGTGTGTGGTTGTATACCTATTACCTTCCATGTTGAAGGCGATCATTTTTATCAACTTCGTGAGGTCATATCCTATACTGGCGATGTTAAAATAATAAGATCAGCAGAAATAAGTGCATCAGTCATACCACTAACAAGTGAGGTCACACATTAAAATCACTCATTTCAATATAATTATATTGACAGAACTTGTAACAACATTATTAAAGTCCTCAAAAAGTCAAATGTTATCATTCATCTTCCCCTAAGACGAAAGGCAAATGTCATCATTCAAAAAGCACAGCCCAGGCAAGAAACACTTGATGACAAAACTGGCCACCGTGGTAGGAAGGACAAAATCAACAGCAATCGTTTTTGTTATATTGATTTGAAATTTTTCTTCCATTTTAAGATTTGAATGAACGAAGCAATGCATCAAACTTGAGTGCAACCAAATTTTATGGAGTTTATCCTCAAACTTATTCATCATATTGTAATTGTAATTGTAATTTATTTTGTTCATGGCAATAACAAACAGTTACATAAAGAATATAATAATCATATATATATCAAAAAGACCTGCATCTGCATCTGCACAATTATAATTATTAATATTTGTTTTGCCATAGGGCTAACACAAAAGAATAAAATTCTGTAGGCGTGCGCCCTAATAGAATGATATGAGGATGATATGATGATGGGAAATAATGGGTGATGAGATGGGACGATAATTTTTCATGTTTAGCTAACGATTAAATTCAGAGAGTGCAATGTTGCTCACGAGTTCATACAAATGAAACAATTGTGAATGTTACAAATGGAGGGATACAGGGACAGGAAATAATCTTTAATTCTATGTTCAGTTCTATTGTTTTTTATGTGTGGGGGGAGATTATTCCATACTTGAGAAATCTTTACATTTATCAATTGCTTATTAAGTTCAGAACTAGTATTGAAAATATGGAGGTCGTTGCTATTTCTAGTGAAGTGGGAATGTAGGTTTCTGTTGTGAAGGAGGAGTTGCTGAAAGTATTGTGGGACTTTCTTCTGATTTATTTTAAGATAGAATTTTGAGCAGGCGAGATTGAATATGTCACTAATTTTAAGGAGGCCAAGTTCTTTGTAGAGTTTATTGGTGTGGCTATTGTACTTAACTCTACATATATTTCGGATGGATCGTTTCTGTAATACTTCTAATCTTTTCATTTCTCTATTGCCAACATTACCCCAAGACGTTACAGCATATGACAAATGAGGATAAATTAAACTGTTGTATATGGTTTTCAGTATGTGTTTGGGGATAGTATTTTTAAGGCGTGAAAGAACTGCATTTACTTTTACAATTTAATTAGCCTTTTTCGATATATGGTTTTTCCAAGATAGTGTGTTATCGATATATGCACCAAGGAATTTGATTTCTTTAACCTATTGTATGGGAATATTATTTACTTTAATTTCTATGTTATTTTGAGTAATTTTCTTTCTGGGCTTGTGAAACAAAATATATTTGGTTTTTTGTATGTTTAGTGAAAGCTTGTTTGCTTGGAACCATCGAGATATTGTCAAAAGTTTTTCATTGGCAGAATTGATTAAAGCTTGAATGTCATTGTTATAGAAAATAAGGTTAGTGTCATCCGCGAAAAGTATAATATTGCTATCTGAAGGTTGGGGAATATCATTAATGTAGAGAAGAAAAAGTAGTGGGCCTAATATTGAGCCTTGGGGTACTCCGCATTTTATCGAAAGTTTAGGTGATGAATTGTCTGTAAATTGTACATATTGATTTCTATTGTTAAGGTAGTTAGCAAACCAAAGTTGTGAAGTCCTCTTATCCCTAATTTTGAAAGTTTTTTTAGGAGGATATTATGGTCTAGAGTGTCAAAGGCTTTTGATAGGTCGAGGAATACCCCAAGGCTTATTTTGTCATTTATGAGTTGCTTGGCTATTCTATCTTGTAGTTCTAATATTGCCATTTCTGTTGAAAGATTTTGTTGGAAGCCATATTGGGCAGGGGTGATGAGCTTATTGGTTTTTAGGTAACAATTAAGTCTATTGTGTACTAAGCGTTCTAAAATTTTTGAGAAGGTGGGCAAGAGAGATATAGGTCGGTAGTTTTTAAATTGGTGGGGGTCATCTGCTTTATAGAAAGGTAATACTTTGGCTATTTTACAATTATGGGGAACAATACCTGTGGAGAATGAAAGGTTCATTATGTGGCAGAGCGGATCAACTATTGGCAGAATAGTTTGTTTCAAAAGTTTGGGACTTATTTCATCAAAACCAAAGCTAGTTTTTGCTTTCATCTTTTGGACAATGTTTAGAATTTCAATTGGAGTAACTGGAGTAAGAAAAAAGCTTTGAGGAGTAATATTGGAGTAAGCATTATCTGGAGTTGTTGTTTGATGTTGTGGGATACTCTGTGCTAGTTGAGGTCCTATATTTACGTAAAATTCATTAAATTCTGCAGCTATGTTTTGTGGGTTCGAGATCTGTTCATTATTGTTGTTTGTAAAGAAATCGGGGAAGCTTGATTTGTCATTTTTACGGTTTAGAAGTGTATTAATGTTGTTCCAAGTGGTTTTCATATTGCTTTTGCATAAATTAAATTGCTCAGTCCAGTAATGGTGTTTTGCTGCTCTAAGTAGTTTGCTGTAAATTGCTTTGTAATCAAGGTATTTTTCCTTGTGTGTCTCATAGTATGTGCTTTTTGTATTCTTTATCTTTATCATATTTTTGAAAAGCTGATCTTTTGTTTTCAGTGATTTCAGAATTCCTTTGGTTATCCAGGCATGAAGTTTATGTTTATACTTATTAAATTTAGCAGTCACTAGAGGCAGATAGATATTTTTAAGGGAATTATACATATCTAGGAATTTATCATAAGCACTATCAACTTGTGTGTCATTTAGTATGCTTGTCCAGTTTGTATTATATAGAGCATTGATGAAATTTTGCACAGCGTTTTCACTATAATTTCTAAATGTTATCAGCTTAGGTTTTTCTTTGGAAGGTGTACATTTTAGGAAGATAAAATTTGAAAAATGATCAGATATGTCTGTTTTCAAGGTTCCAGCTATTGTGGAGGTGTTTTTATTGTTAGTGTAAATGTGGTCTATTAATGTAGCTGATCTGTGTGTAACTCTTGTGGGAACTGTGATTTTTGGAAAAAGGTCATTTGACATCATGTTATCTAGAAAGTCTGCCGATTCTTTATGGGTGCTGCTTTTGATCAGGTCGATATTAAGGTCTCCTACAATGACTATTTCTTTGTTTTCCTTATTTAACTTTTCTATTATAGATGACATGTGTTGGCTAAAATCATTAATGCTATTAAAACTAGGGGATCGGTATACATTTCCTATCACAAGGGGGCGAGTGTGTTTGCTATCTGATTCTATTTCTATAAAGATTCCATCAAACTGATTTTGTTTCTCAACAGGGAATGATAAGTCATTTCTTACTCTAAATTTGATATCAGTCTTCACAAATGTTGCTAGTCCACCGCCTTCTTTGTTAGGGAATTTGTGCTTCATTATGGGGTGTAATTTTCAAAATTAACACAATTTTCTAAAGATTTATCAAGCCAGGTTTCGGAAAAAGTTAATATTTCAAAGCTATAATTCATAGACAAGAGATCTGATAATAGGGTTTCAAAATGTACAAAGTTTTTCATGAGACTTCTTGCATTTGTATTGAAAATTTTCATAGCATGAGAACGATTTTGAATAAGGAATGAGTTTTCATAGTAATAGGATTGAGAGATCAAAGGGGATGCATGAACGAACTGTTCATCATTAATTAATTCTTCAAGTGATACCATATTGGTATTATTATCAGTATGTTTCACTGACATAAAACAGTAAGACATATAAATGCTTTATTTGACTCTTTGAAGTTGTAATTTTTCACTTTATCCGCAGTACGCCCCTTTATTAACTTTATTTGGCAATGCGTTTCATAAATGCGGTCACGTCTGCCTTTGCATGAACTACTACTTTAAGTATCTGAAAAACATAAATATTGCCATCAATAGTTGTGTAAGTCCTTCATTTTAAAGTATGACATATGCAAACATGTCTCTGTCAAACACATCCAATCAATCAAATTGGACAAACCTGCAGTGTTCGCTTATATGTTGGTCGTTTACCTGAGATTCGTATTTCAAAGAAAGCAACATTGCAACCGGCACAATCAGGAGATTTTATGACACCTTGGCATGAAACAAAATACCTGCGTTGGCGAAGGATTGAATTTTGTGGGTTTCACATTGAATTTGTGGTTGGTTGCAAGATAAAATCGTACCCTCAAGAAATGAAAACGATTGTGTCCTTCGCAAAGTTATGGAAAATATTTGGTCTATTTCACTTTCAGTTGTGAGGTGAGCCATATGATGCATAACCCCGCAATGCTTGCTTGAGGCTCACACCTTTTACATACTATCTACAGTGTGTCTGATGAAATTACGCAAGTCGCATATTTCACAGTAGTATGCAAACTTTTGAGCCCAACATCATATCCTTTTCACACAACAAATCATCCATGTAATTTTCATCAAGATTCATTGAAGCAAAAATTAAGTTATGCCATATTTTCAAATATCTTGGTGTCTGACGAAATTACGCAAAATCCACATTTTATTTGGAAGGCCCTTGAAAACGTTAAATTTTCAAATAATTTTGCTTCAATCATTAGCGTTCTATCATTTGTCAACAATTCATGTCAAAAAAGTTTGCTTATCTGCTGCCCATGTCAAGCAATATGTATTTATTGTCTCCATTGGAACAACATTGATTTTGCATAATTATTTCAAATTTATGCTCCCAAAAATCTCAAATCGGACTGATCGTCATCAAAATTTCTTTAAATGTTACCTTTTTCCATCTATTTACTGCAGTGAAACTGACTGATCAGTTGTGACTTTGGAATTGACAAACTATATAATTCGAAACTCCACATCCCTATCGCAGTGCCATTCCAATGGCAGTCATGGAAAGAATTTTTGATTGCATGTAGTTTTAAAGTTAGAGATGTTACTTCAGTTTCCCTTGCTATGAGCTAAATAGACAGTATAAGGTAAGTACTAGAAGCATGTTTTTAATGATCGGAACCATTTTGAAGTTTTGGGGAGCGTAAAATTGATAAATTTATGCAAAATCAATGTTATTTCAATGGAGACAATTAATACATATTACTTGACATGGGCACGAAACAGGCAAACTTTTTTGACATAATTAGTTGACAAATGATAGAACGCTTATGACTGAGGTAAAATAATTTGAAAATTAACGTTTTCAAGGCCCTTCAAATAAAATATGGATTTTGGCGTAATTTCGTCAGACACCAAGTTATTTGAAAAATATGGCGTAACTTAATTTTGCCTCAATGAATCTTGATGAAAATTACATGGAAGATTTTCTAGCCCTATCCAGTTGTTATGTGAAAGGATATGATGTTGGGCTCAAAAGTTTGCATACTACTGTGAAGTATGCGAATTGCGTAATTTCATCAGACATACTGTATAGGTAAGCTCGCCAGCAGCTGGTCAATCAAAATGTATATAAAAGCTATGAGTTCCTTCAAGTTACTGGAGAAGTATTCCAAGTTTCTTACTGTCAAGGAAAGTAGGATAGAGTGGTTACAAAGAAAAAACCTTTTTCTTGACCTTTGAATCAACAAGACAGATTTTGCTTAAGTGTACCTAAAGGCACACATAACACCATCAAAGTTTGCTTGTCCAAATGTTGCTAAGAATTCTAGAACATTTCCTACTGTGCTGTCATGGCAACTGGAAGTAGCATATGTCTGCTATATTTGAATGTCCCAAAGTGAGGCTGAAGCATGTGAGTTCAGCCTCATTTTCATGGCACCCGATAGAGCTTGGAATGGCAGGTGTACATGTGTCAAGTCCATTATCCTTCCTTGTTGTTGTCATAAGGTCCTTCTTGGTGCCAATTGCTTTGGAAATAGTTTGGCGCTAACTCCAGAGCAATCCCATCCACAGCTACCACTCAACAACCAAGGTTTTTGCTAATTTACCAGCAGATCAAAAACCACACCATGGTTCATGCACTTGTTTGTGTATGCAATGCATTTCTGTCTCTAAAATGATTGCTGATGACTTGACACCTTCGCCACTTTCAATATGTTTAGCTTTGCCACAATTTACTTTTTTTTTGCTGGTTGCCGTTAATCATAGTTATTGCACAATTTATTCTGTAAAGTTCAAACATTCTGAGAAGCATTTAACCATGTAACATTGCTGCAACATTTACATATATAACTTTTTTTAAACTTACTTTTGAAACAATACTTTTCTTGCCGGTTATTTAGAAAATTGCTGTATTTGAATAATATGATAAAGAGAAATGTATATATATTTTTCTGCTGACCTTATAAACAAAATGTCATCCAAACCACATTCACTGCGAAAAGTTATGATGATGGCCATTCCCATTCAAAACATAATGTGATCGACAGAACCAATAAATGCAACAACATCACCATGAAGATACCAGAATTACAGCAATAGGAGACACATCGCAACAATAGATTCCAGAGTAGCAACAATTGATACTGACGTGACAACAATAGAGGCAGTCAGTGAGACAGATTTTTTATCAACTGATACCGAGCTCTGCAGGGATGGTTAGCAGCAGCAGAACCATTTATGATTAGAGGCAATGGTCTTCACAGGATGTGTAGCCAACCTGAGCAAATCAACTAACTGGAGCAGATTAATTGGCATTGTTGAGCATTGTGGAGCAAACTGGATAGCAAGCAATGGACAGTTATAACAAAAGGCTCCATAGCTAGTCATAAATGTCAGCCCCTCCAAGTTCAACACATTTGGATTGTTAATACCCCATTGTTATCGACTAGGGCAGACAAACTGACTAAACGAGCAACCTTTATCCTCTTAAGAGTGGTTATGCTGCATTATGTTGAACCATCTCATTATCCCATCAACTCACTATTTCTATCCACTGCTTATCGGCATAACAACAAATCAGTCCCATAAAAACTAATTCCATAACACAGAGGCACCATTTATCAGCTTGTCATCAACCAATTATGGTTGGGTGATCTTTAACAATTTACAGATTGCCTTTAGTTAATTTTAATTCAAGCTCTATATAATCCTCAATGAGTAAAACAACACATTTAAATTTAGGATTCCACTCAGTTATGCAGACATCTCGACAGCCATTTGCCTTGCATCACAGAAAAACTTCAGCTGCTAACCTTTCAGAAACTTGCTTCACATGCAACTAATTGTATAAGTTATGGAACTAATAGCTGGTGTACATTTGCAGAAATCTATTTTTTTATTACTTGTGTATGTGATGTGCATAACGTTATGCAATGCCATTGCATCAAATACAGTTTTTTCTTTAATACAATTGGAGATTATGCGACTGTGTGGTTCAAATGTAGTTTATTGCTACAGTTAAGTCACACCAGCTCAAGCCAAAATTTATCTTGCAGGCAAGGGATTGAGAAAAAAAAAACGTGGAATCGCTACACCCCTTCCCTCAAATTTAAGATATAAATTTATGTTACAGCTTCATGTATATTGTACAACAACAGGAAATTCTACAGAGCTGTTCATGCCTGCTGGCACTTCAATCATCAGATAAGTTGGTGTGGTGCAGGGAGCCACCTTTTGCCTTCATCTACAGACTACTGCTGCTATTCCATAAGGTTCCATAAAGTTCATCACCATGCAATGTTACATGGCTAACTCTAATAAAGTCCGTATTGACACTGCTCTCTGACTGAGCTGTGAGCAAGTCGAAATTGAGACGGATAGAAGCAGCACCTTCTACTAAAGGATATGAGTAATTCACGTGCACCATCTTAGCAAAAATCAAGCACCGCAAGATAGTCCTATGTCTCCCTGTCTTACATCCATACGCTCCACGGCTCATACTGATGTCATTACAAAATTGGGACAAGACAACCATTAAATTTTGGCCCTAATCAGGAAGCAATATTTCATACTTTATATTTGGACTGAAGTGCCATACAACCTGACGTGTAACAGGAGAATAGCTTCAACTAAAAAAAAAATTTCAAGATTTCTAGAAAAGCATTTTATGTAAAGTGTACAGTGAAATGGTCATATAGTATAGCCAAAGGTATTCAGAATTTAAAGATGTGTTTTTTATGCAAGATACCTCAGTGAATATATGTCCCAAAGTCTATGTGTAGCATGATTTGCATAAAAAATTATCTCGAGCAGCCTTGACCAATCATCCAATCATAATTCTGTTAACCATAATTTTGTTATGATGCTGCTTGACAGTCGAACATTTGTTCGTTTTCAGATTTCACCTGTTTGATGTTGACTCTCAGTTTTGACATCTTTGTAAGAAGTAGGATATGACAGAACAGGACAGATTCAAAGAATTGTATTATATGACTCCCATCATAAAACCTTCACATTTCAGAATATATGTGTAACCTGAGACCTTGCAATAGTATAACGAGAGGTCCAGATTGTGTGGACTTACAATGGAAAATTGGCGTGCTTGGTAGACCTTGAGACTTTAACAAACTTTTATACTTCTGAGGTTGAGCAGGGCCAGAGTTTCTATACAAGGCTGGTTTGTAGAACAACCAACCATTGCAGTCGTAATGTGAACGTTCTAGCAGACGTCTAGAATGTCTTGAAGGTCTCCTGACAACGTCATGATGCCACCATCTCCCAGTGACTGATTGCATATGACCTTAAAGAGGAGTTTTCGGAGAATTCTAAGACATAGCAAGCTGATTTGTGCTTGTGAATATTAAACTCAAATACCCTTCTTCCAGCAATCATGTCAAGTTTGCATCATGAGTTTTCAGTAGGGAATGAAAAGCAGCGAGGCAGATGCGTCCACCTTGTTTTGTTTTTTCAGTTTTTGTGCCAGACAGCCTGATGTTTCAAAAATTGTCTAATTAATGCTGGTTCTATGCTGCTTCATGTTATCCTGTGTCATCCAACAATGGTCATATTGAGTTGAGGCCAGAATGACTTTCATGTGATCCAAACTAGTCTGGTCTCCTAGAAATATCCAGGATTTCAGAGTTTGGAATTTAAGGTTTGCCATACCTGCTTTTATGTACAATAAAATGTGTCCATATAAAATTGTGCATGTACCAAATTTACAAAATTGTATCAGCACAAAATGACATCATTTGCTATCATAAATAATCTGAACTAACACAAACCAAGAAATTGAAAAGATGTGGCCTTAGATGCAAATTTAGAATGACAAACACTTCTTGAACTAAATTTCCCTTGGCAGAACAACCATGGAAACAATTACCAGAAAAGATATGTTTTATTCCAAACAGAAAGTCTGTAGGTGTGAGGAGACCTTGGAATATGGACATAACAGAAATTCCATAAAGTATTTCAGGAGAAAATATGCTTTGTTAGGTGCAAAGTTGATGTGTAGCAATGTAATACAAGTATGTTTTTGCAATTGCACAATTGCGTTGCCTTAGTTTCGTGGAACTAGCCTTGTGGCATTACAAAAACAATTCAATTGCTCCAACACTTACATGCAGAAGGACAAAGAAAACAACTTTCAAAAGATATTTACATCCAACATATAGTTCACAGCCACTCAGATGGAACTCGCAAAGCATTGCCAACCAGCATTTGTCAGGCCATTTCAGAAAATGGCATACCAATAATTAAAACAGATTGAAGTAATTTTTTGAGTGAGCTTGTGTAATATCTCTATACTTGCCATGTTTTACTAGATAATTATGGACACAATTTTATCTGAAATTAGTGAGTCAATCATACCACTAACCAAATGTAATATCTTGTCTTTCCTCAGCCGGGGGCTAAAAGGCATGGTGATGACAAGAGCTGACGGGAATTGCATAGTAAGAGAACATACCACCTTATTTACAAGGACCAAATCTGAAGTGATCATTTTAATTACGTTGACTTGAAGCATTTTCCATGTCAGGAGCTGAGTGAACGAAGCAATGAATCCAACTTGAGACCTACCAAACTTCCTAATAGTCCAATGCAGGTATTTTGTTGTATACCAAGGTGTCATTACATATCCTGGTTGTGCAGGTTGCGATGTTGTTTTCTTTGAAATACGATTCTGTTTGGGACAAAAGACCACTATGGTTTGTTAGGAACCAGGGAAAATACAAGTGATTGTGTATATATGCTCTGGGTGATATATTATTAAACCTGTTACTTGACTGCTTGAAGTAATCATTTTCTGTGTGAGAAATGTGTATACTTTGTATTTATGGGTTGTGAATAAAATTAATTCCTTTGTATTCCTGTTTCTGCTACAGGACTTTGTTTGTAAATGTAATGCATGAAGCAGTTTTGTGAACAATGGCAAAAGTCAAGTCCACTCGTGGAGTTTGAAATGAGAGGGATGAACTGGCATGCACAGACAAACAATTGGCATTGGTTTTTGTAACATAATTAGTTTACCAGCTAAATTGAAAATTGCTCTGGTCTGCTGGTTTATTTCCGAGTTTGGCCTCACTGGGTGAATTAACAAAAGGAGCATTAGTAGCATGGTTGTCGTTGTTCTGATAGTTGCCGTCCAACTATTAGCTTTGCAATTTCTTCCAGGAAAAGTATAATGGCAACTACAATGGGTGATAATGAACTTGACACATGTCCACCTGCCCGTCCGGTCGCCATGACAATGAGCCTGACCTCACTTGCTTGAGCCTCTTTTTGGGACATTCAAATGTTGCAAGTTGCTCACATACACTGTACAACTTCTAGCAGCTGCCAGGGCATTGGCATGGTAAGGCCAAGAAGAAAAGTTTCTGTGCTGGGCAACACTTTGACTACGGAACCTTTCGGGGTATGTTCTTAAAGCTACAATTGAACCAAATCAATCTTGTCTAGTTGAAGGTCAAGGAATGCTTCTCCAGAAACCTTTTTTTTCTCTGTCTGATTAACAAAATCTAAAATAGTTCTGCTTTTCAGCTAGTGAATGATCGATTACACCAAATGAAAGACTTTGATTCTTGCCGACCAGCTGCTTTCTGACTAAACGAAAGTGTGCAAAACTTCAAGGCGTAAGTTTCAAGCAAGTAAATCTAAACCACAAAAAGGGACAATAAACTTCCGGAACCAGATTTTATCATTTGATATCCATAATAATTTTCGTACCTCCGTAGAGTCGTCTACCCTTGATCACAAATATTGAACACATCTGCTTTTTCAAAAGAAATTATATTCCTTTCTAAATCAAGCAACACCCTGTCAAGAAATACCCCCTCGAGAAATTATTTAATTCAAGACTGACCTAAAAGAATTTATTTTATTTCACCAAAACTTAGCTAGAAATTATTTAGTTAAAAGAACCTCCAGTCCCTCCCCCGCCTTTGAGTTTAACAGGTGGCCCCCCAAAATAGCCTCATGAGCTAAGAAAATGCCTTCATAATGATCCAAGCTGTCATGGAAACTTCAAAATGTACATTAATATACCACCATAATTATACTCCAATTGTATGAAATACTATGTCATATTTGACCATATTTGTCTTTACACTGTACGCCCACCACTGAACTGAGATTTCGTTTAGCCGAAGAAAGGACAAGAAATCCCTTGGAAGCCAAATCTCGTATTCAACTAATTGTTCTTTTGAGTTTTAGAATCTCCTGTTGAGCAAACAGATCTGTTGTACAAATTCCTCTCAAGATTGGTTTCTCGAATAAAACACAGGAAGCAATTTGCTGTTCTGGGTCCGACATCCGATTTAGCCAATCTGTTAATGACGTTAAGAAGATTTCTGCAATAAAACATGATTAATCCACTTTGGTGTTTTGAGATCTTGAAATCATGTTGAGTTCATTATTTGTCCTTTGTGTTCTTATTGTATTACGCTGGTTTCCCCACAGAGAGGAGTGCAAAATTCCAAGTGGGAGATACTGGTTGTATTATGTACAGCTACGGAGTCGGGAAAGGACCCGATATTTCTTGGATGTCTTGACATTGTATTTATAAAATGCTATGCCAGTATTCGCACATGGGTTATTGGCTAGATACGTATGGCAGACAAAATGTACAAATTAAGATTTTTCATACAATCTGTACTCCAAACTCTTGCCATGTAAAACCACTGTATATTTCTGTAAAGATTTGAATTTGGCATTCTTGCAAATTAACATGGGATCTTCTAGTTGTAGCTTGTAAAAGTTCCCGCTTATATTGAATTCGGCTAATATACCTTGAAGCCGTCCATCTTAGAATTCAAAATATTGGTTTCCAAAATTTCAAAAGTTATATGTTTATAACCATTTCTTGAATATAATAACACAATATTTCATAATAAACCCACTGAGATAACAAATGAAACTTCACACCAGACAATTTTAAGAGGCTGTCTGACCCTTTAAAAACCTGCCAGAAATATTTCTGTGTGGCATTGACAACTGATACTGACCAGACCCAATATGCTTGGATATAAAGATAAGCAAAGAATAGGGCAGGTGGATCAGACTGCACTTGTTGACAGGTTTCTGACACTTTGTTTATTGGCTGTTGGGAAACATACTGTTCTGGTGGCTCAGTTTTGAAGGTCAATGCAAGGTTTCATGACACTAAAGGTCATGTTGAAAGTCATTTGACCCCAAGGGCTATTAAGGTGTATTACCTAAGTTTGATGATAAACAAATGCAGGGGTGAAAATGCTTTCTTAGATATTTGGAGTTTTAGTAATAATAGTAATACATTTCACCACTTATTTTATAAAATAAACTATCATAATGATTCCACGGTGCTTGTATATTTGACAAAACTGCTAAATGTACAACGTCCGTATACAAGCTGCTCAGTCCCAATAGCCAGTCGCTAATGTTTTGTATTATTGAAACTGAGTCTGAATAAATCTTTGTATCTTGTATATAGCTGCAAAAAGACGTTTGTTTACATTTATTCTCATTCTATGATGAGATTACACAAGAATTTTTTTTCAGAATGGACTTCTGTATAAAAAGTTTGCCTGATATTGACAAAATTTTCAACTTTTGACGACCACCAGCTAACATTCCATTTGTCTGTTTAAACAAAAAAATTTTTAGTGCACTCTATACAGACAAAAGACAGTTTCTGTTTTGTGTTTGAAGTGTAATTTTGTGAATAAATTATATTCTGCAAATTAAATCGTATTAAGGACATTATTTTTAAAACATGAAAATGCAACATGAACAGATCTAAGTAAAAGGCATAATAGGAAAAGTTGAAGGATTGAATCATATGCACAGTACATGAAGGATTGAAGGTTTAAACCATGAACCGCATAATACACAGACCTGGAGGCTATATCATAGGGTGCAGGTGGAGTAGGTGGACCAAGGTTAATCTATGACGGATTCCAGATCATGCAATCTTTGCTGCTAAGGAAACATGGTGACATGTACACAATTCTTGAAGACCAATATTTCACAGGTGAATGATGACAGACACAGAACAAAGTTTTATTCCTTGACTCAAATTTCTTTGCTGACTCCTAATTTGTTTATAAACAGCTTAGGTATTAGTTTGTAATAGGCACTGGGGTCACATGGTATTTAGTTTATCAGTGGGGCATAATTTCCTTTTGGTGATAACTGGACATTTTGTTCAGAGTTCTGAAATGTTAAAACAATTTGCTGTCAGTCAGATTTTGTCCCAAATTGATTTAAAATTTCAGAACTGCAACCTCTTTATTAGCAATAGCCACAACACAAGTATTATTGGGTAAAAAAGATGTTAGCTAGTTGTTAGAAAACGCAGACTCCTGACATTGTGCCAATTATGGTGGGATGGATAGCCACCAGAACTTCTTGACCAACTGACATGTTGACAGGCCATCCTTGCATTAAAACTAATATAAGAGCTTACTATATAACACCAACATTTGGTTTGGGACCAAATAAAATCAAGAAAGAACACACCATGCCAATTCATCTGTGTATCAATAACCATTGATAAACATGGGATGCAGAAAGTTGGTTTCTGAACTTTTGTTGGTGAAACCTCAGAGGGATTGTAGAGAAACTGAGATGGACTGGTCAGGACGATCGATGGGCTGGATGCTGTGTAACCTACTTTTCTTGGACTGGAAGCAAATGAAGACGGATGCTGTGTAGTCCAGAAGAAATATACATGTTGCTGAGGACCCTCAAACATGCAGGGCAGACAAAACACAGCATCAAGCAAAGGGCCAGCGTTTTATGAGCTTTCTTCACAGCACAGGTCAATAAAAGCCCTGATTAAAGCCATTTTAGGGTAGACTTATCACCCCCAAGGCCTGTGGAGCAGAGCCACACACCTACATTCCACACAATTGTCCATTGTAGAAGAGCGGCTGTAATTATTACAGCAGGTTGCACAAATTATTGCAACCTGTAATTAAAAGAGTTGTATTTTATTTCAGAGATAAATCTATATGACATGGCCAGTCTTCTGGATGCCTTTATAGTTGTAGTGGTCGTACCAAGTTTTCTAGGCGCCTTAAGCATTTTACAGCTGAGTTTTCCAGGTACATTAATTTTAAAAGCATTTTACCTTAGAGGTGCAGCTTTTTGTACACTAAATTGTGTTGTAACTATTTAAATGGATTGAAATGTGACAAATTTACAGTAGATTTTAACAGTGTTTTGCTACCAATTCTAGCTTGCATGCTATGGGAATCTCTCTGCATTCCATCTCCCAATAACAAAAACATCCTTTCATCCATCAGCTGTTTTAATCAAACATGAGATATTACATTTGGCGCCATCATAAGTCTATCAATTATGAGCCACTTCACTTAAATTGGATTCAAGCACAACGGAATTGTTTTACCTGATAGCATCTGCTTTAGTTACATGTATGATCTAGTTATGATCTAGTTATTAAAAGCTTCTTTTTAACCTAGTTTGTTAATGGAAAAGATGGGAGGCAATGTGAAATAGGAAAATACATATGAGCTGAAATTAAATTGTAATAAGAGAATATTACGAGATACATAAAGGAACATCGTGAGAAATTGCAGTAATATTTATTCAAAGTACATTCATAAAATCTGTAATGATCAGTATGTACTTGCTTCTCAATGAAAGCAATCCTTCCTGACTGAAAAATTTAGCAGTAACTGTTTAAGATAACAATAGGTGAGACACAAAAACAATAATATTTTTTTATAATATTAATTTATGGAACAACGAAAAAAGAAAGATTAACCAAGAAATTATACAAAATGAAGAAGGGAACAACAGACAGTAGTTATCAACATGTTAATGCATGTCTTATTTGTGAAGATTATAGGAAAAATACAAGAACCACAGGCAATCAGAGCATGGTACAGGTGGAGTAGGTAGAGTAGACCAAGGTTAATCTATGATGCATTCCAGATCATGCAATCTTCTGGTTGACACCACAACATGCACACAATTCTTGAGGACAGATATTTCACAGTGGGGTAACATGACAGACATGGAACAATGCTTTGTTCTTAGACTCTTTGTGGAACCCTAATTTGTTTATAAACAGTTTAGGTAATATTGTGTAATAGCACAGGGGTCATATGGCATTTAGTTTATCAGTAAGATATTGCTTTCTTTGAGAATGCCTGTTTGTAAAAGTGAAATCTCTTTTTATTCATGTTAGCATAAAGAAAAAAATATAATACTTATAAAGCCAGTTCTCAATTCTTCTGAGTCAGAGACCAAACTAATTCTATTTGATACAATGATGATATGATATGTCATTATTGCCATGATTACACAGGAGAATGTAAGACCTTAACTAAAATTAAACTATATTCCTTATCTCTCATAACGTTCACTTATTGTAGATTGATATTTTTGTTATGCTGATTCATATTTTCCTATTTCACATTGCATCCAATTTTTACAATTAACAAACAATTCAAAAAAGTTTTTCATAAATAGATCATAACTAGAGTAGATGATATCAGGTATAACAATTCTGTTGTCTTTGTGAATCCAATTTAAGTGAAGTGGCTCATAATTGATAGACTTATGATGGTGCCAAATGTAATATCTCATGTTTGATTAAAACAGCTGATGGATGAAAGGATGTTTTTGTTTTTAGGAGATGGAATGCAGGGAGATTCCCGTAGCATGCTAACTGGAATTGGTAGCAAAATATTGTAAAAGGTAAATGTTTCATTTACCACACTTCGCAGCAACACGATTGTGTTATGTTCCCCTCACTAAAATTGCCCAAGCATACGTAAAAAAAACCTAATTTTGGGTTGTATTATTATTTGTACAAGTAGGAACTATAAAATTTTGTTTTGTAGTTTTAACACTTAACAGCCTTTGCCATAGTCAGTTTTACGGTGTATTCACAAAGTTACAGAATTTTCAGTGCGTATGTATGTCTTCTTACTTTGAGTCAAGAATATATAATCAGAGACCTGTTTATTGTTTACAATCACGATGCATATGGACTCAGGACATCAGGCCTCCTGTTACAATTACCAGGTGAACGGTATGAAAGTATATGACTGACTTTTCACAATATTTCTTCATGAACATCTGATAAAACAATCTCATTATCATTTAATTTCAGCCCATACGTATTTTCCTATTCGATATAACATCCCTCCTTTCTCATTTATGAAGCTAGTTAAAAAAAATCATCAGAACTACAGCAGATCATAAAGAGCAGATGATATCAGTTGTATTAAAATTTTCCTATTTCACATTGCGTCCCATCTTTTCCATTAACAAACTAGGTTAAAAAGAAGTTTATGATAATTAGATCACAACTAGAGCAGATGATATCAGGTATAACAATTCTGTTGTCTTTGTGAATCCAATTTAAGTGAAGCAGCTCATAATTGATAGACTCATGATGGCGCCAAATGTAATATCTCATGTTTGATTAAAACAGCTGATGGATGAAAGGATGTGTTCCTAGGAGAATGTTCGGAGATTCGCATGCCTTAATGGTGGCCAAAACACTGACAGAACCCTGTCAAGCAATAATGTAAATTTACCATACCTTGTATAATAAGATGATGCCAATTAAGGCACAGTTGCTTGAAGCTGTGTAATGTACACATAAGTTAAGCTAGAATTCCAAGAATTTACAGTAACCTGTTGATTGAAACTGTGGATTCACAGGAACCTGCAGAATCTACAGCAACTTTCTACAATGCACAATTGTGTTGGATGTAGGTGTGTGGCTCAGTTCCTTGGACCTTGGGGGTGATAAGTCTACCCTAAAATGGCTTTAATCAGGGCTTTTATTGACCTGTGCTGTGAAGAAAGCTCATAAAATGCTGGCCCTTTGCTTGATGCTGTGTTTTGTCTGCCCTGCATGTTTGAGGGTCCTCAGCAACATGTATATTTCTTCTGGACTACACTGCATCCATCTTCATTTGCTTCCAGTCCAGGAGAAGTAGGTTACACAGTGTCCAGTCCATCGATCGTCCTGCCCAGTCCATCTCGGTTTCTCTACAATCCCTGTGAGGTTTCACCAACAAAAGTTCAGAAACCAACTTTCTGCATCCCATGTTTTACCAATGGTTTACAGAACTTTAGGTCAGTTGAGACTCAACTGAGATAAAACTCTTTATTTCTTTAGTGATGAAGTTTGGCGTTTACTTCACATTTTTATTAGCGCTAAATTTCCATGCCTGATCAAAATGGCGGGTAACACACACACATAATAATTTTACTTTAATATAAAAGATTGGTAACAACTTGTTTTGTTAAAGGGAAATTATCACAGAGACGAAAGATCCTGGATGTGAAGGAAAACAAAGTATTGTGGAAGGAGACAACTTCAAGGAGGTGAGACAAAATATCCGGCTATGACCAAATATTATGAGATATTACCGAATATTCTTTTGATACAAGATGCTAGTGTTTGAGTGCTGTGTGGCCAAGGGGCGTTGAGGGAGTTGGTCAAGTGGTTCTGATGACTGTCCAGCCCACAATGTCAAGGAGACCACATCTTGTTACAGCTTGCTATCATCTTGGTCATCTGAGGTGATTTCTCTTGCCCTGATGTTGGTGTTATTAAAGCCAAGCACACACTAAGGGTCGTGGAATGAACAGCAAAGAGTTCGAAGGAGTCTGGCAAGTAGTGGATAGACTCCTAAAGAGTTCAGAAGTTGTGTTGATGTGATGTAACAAGAAACCCCAGAATGAACATCCCAGTACAGTTGTCCCTCTGTGTGACATTTGGACATAAAATGCTTCTCAAAAGGGTGGGCTTCCCCTTAGTCTTGATTTTCTGTTATATTCTTTATGCAAAATTTATAAGGGCGGACATAATTAACATTTAGTTTTTCGGATTGACTGACCATTCAGATTTTCTGCCCGTGAAAGAGAAAAATTTAGTTAACAATTGATTTATTGACATAATATATAAAAAAATGAAATAAAATTCCTACACTGTGTGGAAGACCCGAGAAGCTAAAAATCAATTACGTGTGGTGAAATTGTGTCTCATTCATGAGGAGCTTCATGTACTTATCAAAGGTGGTTTTTTGGTGCAGGAAACACTGATCTGGTCTGTATGCAGTGTTATCTGCGTTGTACAACTCTCTCCTAAACAGCAATGAAGTGGTCTTACGATAGAGTGCGGTCTATCAACGGGGTGTACTTTCAATGTAAGACACCAGTTTGCCAACAACAGCCATCTCCTATCTGATGGATGATTAGGGCCTTTATGTCCAATATTTACGCACTTTAAGTAGGCTAATAAGGACAGGCGAAGGAAATGACAGTGTGGCAAAGGATGATTGACACTAGTTCAAAAGAGGTACTGGTGGCAATCTCATGTTGGAGATTGGTCTCACGACAGGAAGTTGTAAAATCGGGGGATTCCTGTAGTGCATTGTAAAAGCTTTGATGTGGACATCAGTGCTACTAGGGTGGCCACAGTGTTTGGAAGATGTGTCAGAAGTGCAATGAGGATGCAGAGATGGTAACATTTGCTTTGATCAGCATTCAGGGTCTCCTAGTGGACACCCCACAACCGAATAATCAACTCCTTCAAGATTCTAAACTTGTTCTGGACTTGTGTATCTGGACACTGTTTGCTCAGCTTGCTTTTAAGGGTTCACTGTGAAATATTTCAAGTAAAATTTACCAAACAGTTGCAATTTGAATGTACATCAGTGAATGTAATTGTTATAGTGGCCCTCGACTCTGGAATCACCTATCTGGAGACATCAGAAATATCGACAAATACGTGAATTTACTTCAGATTAGAAAACAATTAAAGACACTTCTATTTTTGTCACCTTCATCTGAGTTTGTCTTGTACGGCACTGGTAGTGCAGTACAAATTGTAAAACGCTATACACATTTTGCTGAATCTTTCCACTCGATCAAAATGAGAATTTATCAAATTTATTATTGTGTCGTGCCTGATACATGTCACCGCATGTCATCAAAATGTATTATCTGGCTACTTCAAGATCACATATATTCCTGTAATTGAGCAAATTTTCAAGATGTATTGTGAGAACTGCAGCACAGTTGAAAGTTAGTGCCACTCCAGTTTCATATGTCCCTTGTACTGCTATGTATGCTTCTGCTGTCAAGTCAATAGGTCTATTTCCTTTGGGCTACTAAATCCTCCAATTCATACATTTTGAATTGGGAGTGAATTTGTTGAATTAGGGAGTACATTTGCTGAATTAGGGGTATGTACATTTGCTCTGAGAGTCTAACCAACTGCAATGTACATAGCTTAGTCTTAGAGGCATAGTACTTTACTCCCAGTTACTTTTTTGCTTCTTTTCCTCCAAACAAATTGGCGGAGTGAATAATTTTGCAGTATTCATTTTGTGGGGAGTAGATACTACGTGAAGAAAATGAAAGATGGGGGCAGAAAGCTGCAGTGGATTCCAAGGTATCCAGGCAAAATGGAGCGGATAGCCAGCCAGTAATGAAAGTAGTGACTAGTATTTCATTTTGTAGTGCTTGAATCTTTTTGGGATTTATTCGCCGTTGCCCGCTGCTCAGATAGATCGTGTGTCCTTTCCTTCAGAGACTGTATTCCAAAGACAGCCAAGACGAAGGCTTTGTTGGCTGCAGCTGTGCTGGGGAGTTGGTCCATGATGTATGGTGCCTGTGAGAGAACATTCTGGCAGCCAAGACCAGCAGCCAGCCACTGTAAATGAATTCTGTGCTTCTCATCTCTGATTTTCTGATTCTTTTTGATATTGTGTATTGTAATTTTCACGGTTACTTGCAATTAATATTTGATTAATGGTTCAAGAAACTGGAGAATGTAGAAAATGGCAATACGCCTCTTATCTAAGATGTAAATTGGTTTAACATCACCTGTAGCTGATTTCAAGTGCTAGAAATCAAAATTGTTTATCTTTGCGAAAAATTACAATGTTAGATAAAATTCAGTGTATATATTGAGACAAATTGATAAATCAAGTATTTTTGATTTTGCATGTGTAAAGGGTTTCGCTATTTTATTAAAGGCGGGGTCCACATCACCAATGTATCATAATAAATATTATGTGTAGATGTAGGATTAAACTCAAGAGCATAATCCAGTGCCAAACAACCATGTTCTCACAGCACCTCCCTGCTGCACTCCTCCCAGCAACCACCATGCCCAGAGTCACCCTGTATCCAAATGTCTTCCCTGCGGTTGAAAAGATCCAATATGTTCTCCATGGTCTCTCCTCTGGTTCCTCCCACAGGAACCTTAGGGATGTAGCAGAACCTCCTGGAGCATTGTTGGTCACCTGTGACCAAGGATTCTCCATGCTTGGTCACCCCCGAGACCAATTATGCAATCACTCAAACAACTTTCTTTGCTCCCTGCCACTTTCTGACATCACAAAGCGCATGAAGCAGATTGTGGAAAATTATGCTTCCTTTTGCTTTGTTCTACATTAATTTCTGTCATTCCTTTGTTTTGTTCCTTAATTTTGATATGGTATCAGGAATAGTATTACTAATATTGTAAAATTGGCCTAAGTCATTTTTGACAATTTTTGGCAAACGGCCATAAACTGTCTTAGGCAAATTTTTATTTGAAACCAAAATGACTTAGGCCAAAATTCTTTTGTGGTTTAGCAGTGTTATTAAGAAATTTTTCATAATATTTATGAATGAAATGTGAGAAAACAACTTCAATAAAATTAATACTCACAATTATGACTGAAAAACATTGGTGATATCCAATAAAATCATGATTACAAAATTGGCCTAAGTCCAAAGGATTTTTTAACACATGTATCATCCTAAAGGCCCCATGGTTCCAAAAAGGAAAAATGGTCTAAGTCTGACTTAGGCCAATTTTACTTTAGGCTGACGAAATGTTACATTACCACAATTTGCTTTACCAAAACATAGTTACCCAAATACTTTCAGCCGACAATTAAAATGCCTGAAGTAAAAATTACTTTTTGTGTTGTATTGTTATTTGTACAAATAAGAGCTAACTTTTTGTAGTTCTAACAGTCTTTTTCACATTCGATTTTACAGTTTTTTCACATAGTTTTAGAATTTACTGTGATGTTCTTCTTCTCACTTTGAGTCAAGAAGATATAATCAGAGAACTGTGTATTGTTCATAGTCACAATGCATATGGACCTAGGACATCAGGCCTTCTGTTACAAGTACCAGGTGACAGGCATGAAAATACATGACTGTCTTTGCATGACATTTCTTCATGAGCATTCCGTAATATGATCTCATTGTCATTTAGTTGCAGCTCATATATTTTCCTATTTATTTTTACACCGCCTTTCCCTTTAACAAAGCCAGTTAAAAGAAGATTTTTCATAACTAGATCATAAAGAGCAGATGATACCAGATATATTTGAATTTTCCTTTTTCACATTGCATCCCATCTTTTCCATTAACAAACAAGGTTAAAAAGAAGTTTATGACAATTAGATCATAACTGGAGTAGATGCTATCAGGTATAACAATTATGTTGTCTTTGTGAATTCAATTTAAGTGAAGCAGCTCATAATTGATAGACTTGTGATGGCGCCAAATGTAATATGTCATGTTTGATTAAAACAGCTGATGGATGAAAGGATGTTTCTTTTCCTAGGAGAATGCTAGGAGATTCGCATGCCTTATGGCGACCAAAACACTGACATATCCCTGTCAAGCAATGATGTAAATTTACCATACCTTGCATAATAAGGCTGTCTTTATGACATTTTAAAATGATGCCCAACACAATAATGTTTCTGTAATAGCACAGTTGCTTGAAGCTATGCAACGTGTACATCAGTCAAGCTGGAATTTCAAGAATTTTACAGTAACCTGATGATTGACACTGTGAATCCTGCAGCCACCCGTTGTAGAAATTACAGTAATTTTTATACATTGCACAATTGTGTGGAATGTAGGTGTGTGGCTCAGTTCCTTGGGCCTTGGGGTGATAAGTCTACCCTAAAATGGCTTTAATCAGGGCTTTTATTGACCTGTGCTGTGAAGAAAGCTCATAAAACGCTGGCCCTTTGCTTGATGCTGTGTTTTGTCTGCCCTGCATGTTTGAGGGTCCTCAGCAACATGTATATTTCTTCTGGACTTCACTACATCTGTCTTCATTTGTTTCCAGTCCAGGAGAAGTGAGTTGCACGGCGAACAGTCCATCGATCGTCCTAACCAGTCCATCTCAGTTTCTCTGCAATCCCTCGGAGGAGGTCCGATGAGACTCAACTCAGATAAAACTCTGGTTTGTTTCTTTTTTAATGAAGTATGGCGTTTTACTCAAAATTTGTATTTGTGCTATAAATTTCTATGCTTGGTCAAAATGGCGAAAGTGAGAAACCCATGGCTCCATATTTGTGCCAGGATCATTTATTTTATTTGAAGAATGTAAATGGAAGTGGACATCATGTTTTGTTATAAGGAGGTGATTGTGAGACAAAATAGCCTGGATGGGAAGGGAAACAAACTACAGCAGAAGGAGACAACTTCAAGGAGGTGCAGGCAAAATATTTGGTTATGACTAAACATTGTGAGATATTGGCGAATATTCTTTTGATATAAGATGCTAGCATTTGAGTGCTGTGTAGGCGAGGGGCGTTGATGCACTTGGTCAAGTGGTTCTGATGACAGTCCAGCCCACAATGTCAAGGAGACCACATCTTGTTACAGCTTGCTATCATCTTGGTCATTTGAGGTGACTTCTGTTGCCCTGATGTTGGTGTTATTAAAGCCAAGCACACACTAAGAGTCGTGGAATGAACAGCAAAGAGTCCTAAGGAGTCTGGCAAATAGTGGAAAGACTCCGAAAGAGTTCAGAAGTTGTGTTTATGTGATGTAACAAGAAACGCCAGAATAAAAATCCCAGTACAGTTGTCCCTCTGTGTGACACTTGGACATAAAATGTTTCTCAAGGGGATGGGCTTCCCCTTCATCTTGGTTTTCTGTTAATTCTTTTTTACGCAAAATTTATAAGGGCAGACATAATAAACATTTTCCTTTTCGGATCAACTGACCCTTCAGATTTTCTGCCCACGAAAAAGAAAAGTTCAGTTTACCAATGATTTTCATTAAATTGGCATAAAAAAAGATTAGACAACAGCTTTTTAAAAATCCTACACATTGCCGGTGGAAGACTCGAGAAGCTAAAGATCAATTACATCTGGCGAAATTGTGTCACATGAGGAGCTTCATGTACTTATCAAAGGTGGTTTTTTGTTGCAGGAAACACTAACCTGGTCTGTATGCAGTATTATCTACGTTGTACAACTCTCTCCTAACAGCAATGATGTGGTCTTACGACAAAGTGCGGTCTATCAACAGGGTGTAGGCTACTTTCAATGCAAGACACCAGTTTTCCAACAACAGCCATCTCCTATCAGATGGATGATTAGGGCCTTTATGTCCGAAATTTACAAACTCTAAGTAGGCTAATTAGGACAGGCGAAGGAAATGACAGTGTGGCAAGGATGATTGACAGTCGTTCAATAGAGGTACTGGCGACAATCTCATGTTGGAGATTGGTCTTGCGACAGGGAGTTGTATAATCCGGGGACTCCTGTAGTGCATTGTAAAAGCTTTGATGTGGACAGGACATCAGTGCTACTAGGTTGGCCACAGTGTAACATTTGCTTTGATCAGCATTCAGGGTCTCCTAGTGGACACCCCGCAACTGAATAATCAACTCCTTCAAGATTCCAAACTTGTTCTGGACTTGTGTATCTGGACACTGTTTGCTCAGCTTGCTTTTAAGGGTTCACTGTGAAATATTTCAAGTGAAACTTACCAAACAGTTGCAATGAGAATGTATCAGCAATTTTACAGTGGCCCTCGACTCTGGTTTCACCTGTCTGGAGATATCAGAAGTATCGAAAATTATGTCAGATTCGAAAACAATTAAAAACATTTTGAACCTTCATCACAGTTTGTCTTGTAGGGCACTGGTAGCACAGTACCAATTGTAAAACGCTATACACATTTGTTGAATCTTTCCACTCACTCAAAAATGAGAATTTATCAAATTTGTAATTGTGTCCTGCTCGATACATGTCACTGCATGTCATTAAAATGTATTATCTGGCTACTTCAAGATCACATATACTTCCTATAATTGGGTGGTCGCTGCAGATAGCATTCAACAAATATTGAAAATGTATTGTGAGAACTGCAGCACAGTTGACAGTTTGTGGCACTCCAGTTCCATCTGTCCATTGTACTGCTATGTATGCTTCTGCTTTCAAGTCAATTGGACTATTTCCTTTGGTCTACTTTTATATTAGCACTAGATCCTCCAATCCTGCATTTTGAATTGGGAGTGAATTTGTTGAATTAGGAGTATATTTGCTCTCCAATGTACATAGCCTAGTCATAGATGCATAGTACTTCACTCCCAGTTACATTTTTTGCTTCTTTTCCCCCAAACAAATTGGCGGAGTGAATAATTTTGCAGTATTCATTTTGTGGGGAGTAGATACTACGTGAAGAAAATGAGAGATGGGGGCAGAAAGCCGCAGTGGATTCCACAGGTATCCGGGCAAAATGGAGCGGATAGCCAGCCAGTAATGAAACTAGTGACTAGTATTTCATTTCGTAGTGCTTGAATCTTTTTGGGATTTATTCGCCTTTGCCCGCTGCTCAGATGGATCGTGTCTCCTTTCCTTCAGAGACTATATTCCAAAGACAGCCAAGACGAAGGCTTTTGTTGGCTGCAGCTGTGCTGGGGAGTTGGCCAATGATGTATGGTGCCTGTGAGAGAACTTTCTGGCAGCCAAGACCAGCAGCCAGCCACTGTAAATGAATTCTGTGCTATTCATGTCTGATTGTTCGACTTTTTTTATATTTTGTATCGTAAACTACTCCGGTCATCTAATATTTGATTAATGATTAAGCAAACTGGAGAGTGGAGAATGTAAAAATAGCAGTAAGACTCTATCTTAGATTTAAATGCACTGTAAATGAATTAGTTGCTTCTCATGTCTCATTGTCTGACTTTTTTGACATTACATTGTGGAGTAAACTCAACAGCATAACCCTAACAGTGCCAAACAACCATGTTCTCACAACACCTCCCTGCTGCACTCCTCCCAGCAACCACCATGCCCAGTCATCCTCAATCCAAATGTCTTTCCTGGGGTTCAAAAGGTCCAAAAATGTTCTTCATGGTCTCTCCTCTGGTCCCTCCCCGAGGAACCTTGGGGATCTAGCAGAACCTCCTGGAGCATTGTTGGTCACCTGTGACCAAAGATTCTCCATGCTTGGTCACCCCTGAGACCAATTATGCAATCACTCAAGCAACTTTCTCTGCTCCCTGTCACTTTCTGACATCACAAAGCGCATGAAGCAGATTGTCGCAAACTATGCTTCCTATACTGTGTATCAATAACCATTGGTAAAACATGGGATGCAGAAAGTTGGTTTCTGAACTTTTGTTGGTGAAACTTCAGAGGGATTGTAGAGAAACCGAGATGGACTGGTCAGGACGATCGATGGACTGGTCGCTGTGCAACTCACTTCTCCTGGACTGGAAGCAAATGAAGACAGATGCAGTGTTGTCCAGAAGAAATATACATGTTGCTGAAGACCCTCAAGCATGCGGGGCAGACAAACCACAAGCATCAAGCAAAGGGCCAGTGTTTTATGAGCTTTCTTCACAGCACAGGTCAATAAAGCCCTGATTAAAGCCATTTTAGGGTAGCCTTATCACCCCCAAGGCCGGTTGAGCAGGGCCACACACCTACATCCAACACAATTGTGCATTGTAGAAAGTTGCTGTAGATTCTGCTGGTTGCTATCAAATTAACAGTGTCAATCAACAGATTAATGTAAATTCTGGGAATTATAGCTTGACATATGTACACATTACACAGCTTCGAGCAGCTATGAAACATTAAACGTCAAATAAAAGACAGGCTTATTCAAGGTTTGATAAATTCATGTTAATTTTCAGCGGTGTTTTGGCTGCTAGTATGAGAATCTCCCTACATATACGCAAAGGTCCAATGAGATGTAACCCAGATAAAACTTTGGGTTTATTTCTTAATGAAGTATGGGGTTTACTTCAAATTTTTAATGGCGCTCTAAATTTCTGCCTGGTAAAAATGGCTTGGTGACACCCACGCATAATCATTTTACTTTAATATAAGGCAAAAATGCAAATGGATATGGACAACTTGTTTTGTTTTAGGAAAATGATCGCAGAGACCAAATATCCTGGATGGGAAGGGAAACAACGTACTGTGGAAGGAGACAACTCCAAGGAGGTGCAGGCAAAATATTTGGCTATGACCAAATATTGTGAGATATTTGCGAACATTCTTTTGATATAAGATGCTAGCGTTTGAGCACTGTGTGGCCAAGGGGCGTTGAGCCAGTTGGTCAAGTGGTTCTGATGACTGTCCAGCCCACAATGTCAAGGAGACCACATCTTGTTACAGCTTGCTATCATCTTGGGCATCTGAGGTGACTTCTGTTGCCCTGATGTTGGTGTTATTAAAGCCAAGCACACACTAAGAGTCGTGGAATGAACAGCAAAGAGTCCGAAGGAGTCTGGCAAATAGTGGATGGACTCCGAAAGAGTTCAGAAGTTGTGTTGATGTGATGTAACAAGAAACGCCTGAATGAACATCCCAGTACAGTTGTCCCTCTGTGTGACATTTGGACATAAAATGTTTCTCAAAGGGGTGGGCTTCCCCTTCGTCTTGATTTTCTGTTAATTCTTTATGCAAAATTTATAAGGGCAAACATAATTTGCATTTAGCTTTTCGGATAAAATGACCATTCAGATTTTCTGCCCACGAAAGAGAAAAATTGAGTTATCCGTGAATTTTATTTAAATTGACCATAATGAAAAAATGAGATGACAGCTTTTTTTCATTTTTATTGTGTCTCATGTACTTATCAAAGGTGGTTTTTTCTTGCAGGAAACACTGATCTGGTCTGTATGCAGTGTTATCTGCGTTGTACAACTCTCTCCTAAACAGCAATGAAGTGGTCTCACGATAGAGTGCGGTCTATCAATGGGGTGTACTTTCAATGTAAGACACCAGTTTGCAAACAGCCATCTGCTATTAGATGGACAATTAGGGCCTTTATGTTCAATATTTACGCACTCTAAGTAAGCTAATTAGGACAGGCGAAGGAAATGACAGTGTGGCAAAGGATGATTGACAGTAGTTCAATAGAGGTACTGGCAACAATCTCATGTTGAAGATTGGTCTTACGACAGGGAGTTGTAAAATCTGGGGATTCCTGTAGTGCATTGTAAAAGCTTTGATGTGGACATCAGTGCTACTAGGGTGGCCTCAGTGTTTATTTGGAAGATGTGTCAGAAATGCAATGAGGATGCAGAGATGGTAACATTTGCTTTGATCAGCATTCAGGGTCTCCTAGTGGACACCCCACAACCAAATAATCAACTCCTTCAAGATTCTAAACTTGTTCTGGACTTGTGTATCTGGACACTGTTTGCTCAGCTTGCTTTTAAGGTTTCACTGTGAAATATTTCAAGTAAAATTTACCAAACATTTATATATATATTAAATCACTTTATTCATTCACATGTGTTAAAATTACATGGAATACTTGAGGGTGTAGAATATCAAATATATAACATATTATTCATTTTGTTATTTTAACCTGTCGGTCAAAAGCTTTATAGCTTGTGTTACTTGTTTTTACTGTCATCACCGACTTTAAATAAAATTTTACTTTACTTTACTTTACTTTACTTTACTTTATGTAAAGTAAAATCCAGTCACATCAATAAAAACAGTCAATTTGTACATAGATCATTAAATATAAAATCAAGTTCATCAAATGTAAAACCATCAATAAAAGTCTTTCCAATTCTGCAATCACAGACATCTCTTATCACACTGACAATATCACAGTCTCTTTTACTTATCATCTTTAACAGTCTCTGTCCTTGCTGCAGCACCACATGCGTATCACTTTTGGCTTCTTTACATATCACAGTCAGGTTCCCACCAATAATGCTCCTCTGATAACCAATACACATCTTGGCTAGAAATGCCAGTCTTTCATTGTCACTTTTCTTCATTGTAAGCAGGAGTTTTAAGAATCGTGCATAAATCTGATTCAATGCACTTAGACAGTTCAGCAACTGCGGAAGAAAGCGCCTATGGGTGGTGTGCGACAGGTGTAACAATCGCCTCACGCACCTGTTCCACATTGTTTGAAAATCAGCTACTGACTTGTCTGAATATCTCCAGGCTTCTGATCCATAAAAATGGGCACATTGAGCATTAAACACTTTGCTAACAATGTCAATATTGCTATTCCCAAGTGTAACACATACTGAATTTTAAAACTCTCTGACAAAGGTCACTTCCTTTCATTCTAATTTCTGCACATTCCCGTAGGTTATAACTTATAAAGTTTCCAAGATGCTTAACCTCATCTTTCCACAGCAGCTGGATTCCGCTTAACTTCACAGATGGTTTTTCATTTGTCCGATGCCGACTAAATAAGACACAGACAGTTTTCGTGGGATTATATGTCACACTGTAAGCCTGTCCAAACATTTCACATTTCTGTAGCATTTGTTTCAATCCGTCAACACTAGGTGCACAAAGTATGATGTCATCTGCGAAACACTGTGCTCCATAAAAGTGTTTACCGATGCTGCAACCAACTCCAGCCTTCTCAAGATCAATCAAGAGCATGTCAACATATACGCAGAATAACAGTGGAGAAATCACTCCTCCTTGACGGATGCCATTAGAGGTCCGGAATGAGTCAGAGTATCTTCCCTGCCACACTGTGCAAAGATTTTGACGAATGTACATGTCAAGCATGATTCTGAGTATCACCTCTGGCATACCTCTTTGAATCAATACTTCAAAAAGCTTGTCATGTCTGACCATGTCGAAGGCCTTCGATGCATCCAAAAAACAGGCATAAACATTTGAATCATTATTAAGATAGTAATTAATCACTTCCTTCAAGGTGGATTACAGAGCACCGTGCTATGTTTGGGCTTGAATGCGTACTGCATTTCACTTGTTGCTAAAATTATGTGGTATCGATGAATTATAATAATATCCAGAATTTTTCGAAATCGCACTGCAAAGAGTAATTCCATGATAATTGCTGCTAGAAAGCAAATTCCCTCGACTGTCCTTTGGAATTGATGCAATAGTTCCAAGTAAAATATCATTAGGAGTATGGCCATGACTTACAGCTGCTGTTAATAACTTTCCCAGGCAATATAATAATACCTGAAGTCTCCACCACTATAAATGATATGATCCGATGAAAGTCCCTTGTCACCATCTGCTTTCTGCTGCTTCTATTTCTTGATTGCTTTGTCAATCTCTGATGATGTAACAATACAGTCGTCTCCCTTGTTCTCAGGAATATTTCTGCTGATGTGATCTGTAACTCTTTTCATGGTGTCTGTCTGAGCTGAGATGGAATAATAAAGAGCCTCATATTTCCCAGAAAACACACCAGCAGTGAATGCACATGCAATTGCTAAAGGGCCATTGACTCTGGGATCAGTTGTCAGCCGACATCAGAAACATAGACAGTTAGGTCTATTCAAAGACAACTAAATGATGATTTACGGAATTTATAATTGTGTCGCATCCGAGACATGTCATGGTATGTCACCAATTAACAATCTGGTTACTTCTGGTCACATTTACTTCCTGAAGTAAATAAATATCTTATTTGCATACAAAGGTTGAATATATGAGTACAATGTTGAGGCAGAAATAGTGCCACTCACATGTATGCTCTGAATAGTCAGAAAATGTTGTGGATGTATTGTGAAAAATACAGCACAGTTGACAGTGTGGACTACTCAAGCCCTCTCCGTCCAATATATACTGCTATGTATACTTTTTCTGTCAAGTCAATGGGACTATTTCCTTTGGTCTACTTTTCATGTTAGCAATAACTCTTCCAATTCATAAATTTTGAATTGGGAGTGAATTTGTTGAATTTGGAGTATATTTGCTCTCCAATGTACATAGCCTAGTCATAGAGGCATAGTACTTTACTCCCAGTTACATTTTTTGCTTCTTTTTCCCCCAAACAAATTGGCGGAGTGAATAATTTTGCAGTATTCATTTTGTGGGGAGTAGATACTACGTGAAGAAAATGAGAGATGGGGGCAGAAAGCCGCAGTGGATTCCACAGGTATCCGGGCAAAATGGAGCGGATAGCCAGCCAGTAATGAAAGTAGTGACTAGTATTTCATTTCGTAGTGCTTGAATCTTTTTGGGATTTATTCGCCGTTGCCCGCTGCTCAGATGGATCGTGTGTCCTTTCCTTCAGAGATTGTATTCCAAAGACAGCCAAGACGAAGGCTTTTGTTGGCTGCAGCTGTGCTGGGGAGTTGGCCAATGATGTATGGGGCCTGTGAGAGAACATTCTGGCAGCCAAGACCAGCAGCCAACCACTGTAAATGAATTCTGTGCTTCTCATGTCTGATTGTCTTACTTTTTCATATTATGAAAAAAAAACTACTCCTGTCATCTAATATTTGATTAATGACTAAGCAAACTGGAGAGCTAAGAATGTAAAAATGGCAATAAGACTCTATCTTAAATGCACTGTAAATTAATTATTTGCTTCTCAACAGCATAACCCTAACAGTGCCAAACAACCATGTTCTCACAACACCTCCCTGCTGCACTCCTCCCAGCAACCACCATGCCCAGAGTCACCCTCTATCCAAATGTCTTCCCTGGGGTTCAAAAGGTCCAAAAATGTTCTCCATGGTCTCTCCTCTGGTCCCTCCCCAAGGAACCTTGGGGATCTAGCAGAACCTCCTGGAGCATTGTTGGTCACCTGTGACCAAGGATTATTTATGCTTGGTCACCCCCGAGACCAATTATGCAATCACTCCAACAACTTTCTTTGCTCAGTCAGCCTCCCTGCCACTTTCTGACATCACAAAGCGCATGAAGCAGATTGATGCAATACATTATTCTTTTGCTTGGTTCTTCATTAATTTATGTGTTTCCTCTTTGTCTTGTTCCACAATAGTATGATATCAGATTGGTTTGATGATCTGACATTTGACATAATAAAATGCGGTGTCATATTGTGATAATCTGAGAGGCTGTTTGGTCGGTTGGTAGTGCTCTTGGTTTTCAATCGCTCGGTGCCAGTTATGAAAGCAGTTCTGGCCGCGTTACCTGGACATATGTTAGATAGCGGTTCGAACATTATTCTCCTGGTTGCATAAACAGATGATGCAAAGCCCGAATCCACCATATATCTTGATCTGATAATGTGATTTGAGCTTTCCATGTTACGATTGAAGTTATAGATATCTTTATTCGGTGTTTTTAATTTGACTCACCAGGCCATGTCAGGGTTTAGATATATCCTTTAAAACTTATAGTATGTTCAATGCAGTGTACATACAGCCAAGTTTGCTTCATGAATCAGCCTTGATCTAATTTGATATCACATGATGATATTTATTAAAAACGGGAGGCCCACATGTGGTCAGAGTAAACAAAAACACAAATGGAACTGAATTACAAGAATTTGTAGCTCTGTAGCCTGCATGTAACTGGATAAAACTGCAGTTGCAGTGCTCTACTTGCTTTCTCCTTCAGGACTTCCAACACAAGAACCCTGGAGTATATGCTTGCTCACTCATCCCATTGAGATAGGGGCTAAGGAAGACAATTCTTGGCTGCAAAAATCGGCCAAGCCTACCCTGAGTCAATAAATCTGGTCCTTTGGGTAATCTCCATTGTTGCTAATCAATGGGGAACCCAAGACACTGTTTATAATATGTGACAACCGACCATGGCAAAAGCATTGCAGGCCAACTGAGATAAGAGAGTCCTATCTACCATCAGAGAATATATATATATTTGTTGTATATGCTGGCAATTAGGTCTGTCAAAGATAAGACAAGGATGAGTCACATACAATGTAAGACCAGACATGAGTCACATGAACAATCATTGATTTGGGAATTGTATAAAGGATTGGAAATCTTCGTTTGACCAAGATGGATGATTAGAGCTTTATGTCCCATATCTGTCCACTGAGCAGACTTATTTGTACAGGAAGAGGACACAACAATGAGGAAAAGGATGATTGGAATTCCTGGCAAGCGTTGGATTCAAAACCGGGAATGGCCGGGTCCCGCCGGGATCCAGTGAATGGAAGCCCATGACTGTGCCAACCCCGCTCCCCATTTTGGCCTAGATTCAAGTCAAGGAATCACCATTGAGATAAGCTAAAGCCATCAGACAGATGCGATATCCCAACTTTCTCAGTGCAGTATTTCATAATTCTGGAACACAAAGAAAATAAATTTAATAATTTTACTTTTAATTAATTCTCATGTCATCATCATATGCAGGCCTACCATAGTAGAATTGTGCATTGCACTGATGGTAAGTCTAATCAACTCAATATCGCATCACCACTTCTCAGCAGTTGATCTGGAACTTCTGATATTCTAAACTAAATCTTTGGAACAAGAGAAAATTTTACAAATATTTTAACAAGTAGATGGGAACAAAAACTGTCCAAAGGAACGTAAAGTTAAATGAAGAAGTACAATGCACAAGAGCTTTATGGAATTGTGTGCGACTTACCCACCGGCTGAGTTTCAGCAATGTTTGCTTTTGTGTGTTGCCTTCAAACAACATTTGTCAAAAGGCTGTGGACTCCCAGGTGAATGTCATCTTCCAAGATTGATATGTTTTTAAAAGTTCCTCCAAATTGTGTTTCCCATCCATCAAGTTCAGAGGAATCTGCAAGGTGAATTTGAAGTGAGGCAAAAAAATGCCTAAGGACAACAAATGAAATATAAAGCACAGGGAGGGGGTGCATGGACTATATTGCCCTGATTAACCAACAGTTTTCTCGATTTTACTCCAAGCTATCTGTTTTGACCATGCCACCATGGTGGCAAATATGATAATGAGATGATAAGGCATTGAATCGACTCAACAGTATATTCTGTTTTGTAGAGTTGAAAAGTATGCATGTTTCTGACTAACAAGGTGTCTATTCGAGCATTGACAGGACCATGAAAGATCAAGTAGAAAAAAACTTATCAGGGTGAAAAATGTTAACTCAAATTGAATTCAGCTTATTTTAACACCTTGTTCGTTTCTAGCCACTCAACCTCCTGCTCTGGATGTTTTGTTCAAATGGAAAACAAACTGTGGCTCTGCAGCTTTTTATTGTAACAAAGATTTTGACAAAAAACTTGGAAACACATCACTGTAATATGGCTACTACAAAGGCTGCACGTCAAACTCTATATTCAAAGTTATTGCAAACATTGGACTCGTCAGTTCAAATGGTCTTACCTCGTGTATTTTGGCACTAATAATACCAAATGGGATGTAATGATGGGTGATGAATCATGTGATTTAATAAGGATTTCCCAGGTCAGCATCAAATAGAAGTCCTACAACTCAGACGTCAAAAGCACTTCAAATGTGCCCATTGAATTTACAATCCTACAGGATATTTTTACAGCTCTAGCTTTTCCGCTGGTAAGGTTGATAATTGCTCGGGAATATATTGAACGACATTTCAAATGACACCTGCTTGTGACAGTTCATGTTGCAAGTCTACATGCTGTAGTGTCTTTTCATAGAATTCATTAAGTCTTAATTTTTCCTAATTATTTCACTTGAATTAACAGCTATTTTGGTGTGGCCTGATACTAGAGTTGAGTAGATGTTCCAAGTACAATTAGGCAGCATAAGTAATCCGCACAAAACATGAAAATAGTTCCCCAGAGGTAGAAAATACAGTTGATGATATCACTATACTAATTGTTGGATAATTTGTTGCATAACATCGACAATACAATGACAAAATGGCATATTAAACACTTGGATGTCTGCACGAAATCACGAAATAGTCACACTGCAATGTGTTGGACTTTTGACGAACACTGGATCATGGAGTTATTTGTAGCAGGTGAGTGATTGCACTGTTTGTCACATTAGCCTCTTTATGAGAGTTTGGGGTTAAAGTATTGCATGCCTATGCGTCCATGTGCGCTGTGCTGAGGCAGCAGTAGCGGCCCGAAACTGGAGTAGATATTAGCTCAGAATCTGGTCTTCCCTCACTAGAAATAAGCAGCACTGAGGCAGCAGTAGCGGCCCAGTATCTTACTAATTTCCAATAAATCCTGTGCCAACGAGCTTATGAGGCAGCAGTAGCGGCCCATCAGCCTATTGTGAGAAGGTGATAAAATTTCAGGGGTACCTTAGTCCAAAACTATGGCAAGCTGTAATATCTGTAGGAAACCTTGCACAGAGGAGGAGAGATTTATCAAATGTGACCTATGTGAGAAGAATCTTCACACCAAATGTAAAAAGATGACAATTGACCTCTATAACGTTCTAAAGGACCCAATAATGGAGGGGCTTGCTGGTTGTGCAAGAAATGTAGGGATGCAGCGGTTCCACTTCACAAGCAGATGGCCCAGCTTAGACTGGAGCAGACAGAAATCAACAAGAAGATTGAGTTGCTGGATAAAGAGAAAGTCGGCAAAGCTGAACTGGAAGAGGAGGTGATCAAAAACATTGGTGGATCAAGGGCTGAGGCGAAGATCAATGATATAGTAGAGACATTGTTCAACAAATTCTTCCCAAAGAAGTGGTCCGTGAGATGATAAAAGAAGAGCTTCTCGAAACGGAAGATATTGGGCAACAAAAGCATAATGTGATAATTCATGGAATCGAAGAAAGTGCAGACCAGGACAATGAAGCTGCTAAGACGAAGGACAAGGTGGCGCTTCTTGTAATCTTCAAATATGTTCATCCCACTTTCATACAAGACAGAGTCTCCGATATCGTCAGGCTTGGAAAGAAGAGCGACAACAAGAATAGGCCATTACTGGTAAAGTTTGCCAGTGGGGAGCACAAGGAGAATGTCATGAAGAATCTCAATAAGCTGAAAGACTCCACCTGGCATAAAACAGTTTCGATCAGCCATGACATGACTATAAACCAGAGGAAAACAAGATAGGCACTATTTCAGAAGGCGAAGGACGAGGCGGGTGAGAACACTGATCGTTTTTTATTCAAGTTAGTGGGTCGTCCCGGAAAAGAAAAAGTGATCAAGAAGAAGAAACCAGAAGAACCTCCAGGGCAGGCAGAGGAGGTAACAGCCGGAGTAAGCCAAGAGACCAGCTGAAAGTCTGGTATACCAATGCAGACTCAATCGCCAATAAACTTCCTGAACTGTCCTTTCGCATAAGCAACGCCTGTGTCAAGCCGGATATCATCATAGTAACTGAGGCAAAACCCAAGAACCCTAGGTACCAACTGACCCTTGAAGAGGCCAATATTTCTGGTTTCCTAGCCTATGGGAACATCGAAGATGCTGCTGGTCGGGGTATTTTGATCTATGTCTCAAACAGTCTAGTCTCGTCAGAAGCTGAAATAGACACTGTAGAAATTTGCAGAGAATTTAAAATAGTGGATATAAAATTAAAAAATGAAGACACTCTGAGAATATGTGCCATCTATAGAAGCCCGAATTCCACCACTGATAACAACGAAAGTCTGAATCATCTTCTCTATCGACTCTATCAGGCAGAGAAGTCTCATATGTTGGTTATTGGTGATTTCAACTACCCTGAGATTGATTGGTCAAGAAACTTCTGCGGAGGATCAGGGGACTCTGATGCGGCAAGATTTTTAACAACTGTTAACAACTGCTTTTGGACACAGCATACTGAAAGGCCGACAAGGGCACGTGAAGGGAACAACCCCAATATTCTGGACCTGGTCCTCACCAACGAGGAAGGAATGATAGAATCCATTGATTACGAAAGCCCGCTGGGAAGGAGCGACCACTGCATCCTAGATTTCTATTACCGATGTTACGCCAAGGAGGCCACCTTAACCGAGGGAAGATACAATTTCAAGAAAGCTAGTAAGACTCAGATAAAAGAAGACCTGACTCTAGATTGGAGCCAGATACTAGAGGGAAAGTCGTTGGATGAGATGTGGTCAAGCTTTTCAACTTTACTCAAGGAAACTCAAGACAGAAGCATCCCTAAGATCAAGCTCAGAACTAACTCCGCCATCAAGGGAAAGACACCGCTGGACCCTGTGACCATCAAGAAAATCAAGAAAAAACATCGAGCGTGGAGCAGGTTCATCGAAACAAGGGAGGAGGCTAAATTCTTGGAATACACAAGGGTCAGAAATCAAGTTAAGAGTCTCACTCGAAAAGCAAAGGCGTGGAAAGAACGAGAGATTACCAAAGACATCAAGGAGAACCCAAAAAAATTCTGGAAATTTGTTAGTAGCAGGATGAAAACTAGAGGCTGTATCCCAGACCTTGAGATCACTGAGGATGATTCAAAAAGGACAGTAACAGAAGACTACGACAAGGCTCAAGCTCTAGCAAAGTTTTTCTCCACAGTGTACATTGACGAACCTGAAGGACCAGCACCAGAGTTAGGAGAACCTGCCGAAGTAAACTTTGACCCAAGGCCCATCATCACCGAGGAAAACATCAGGAAGAAAATCAATAGACTTAAAGTGGACAAGGCACCAGGACCTGACCAGGTAACTGCATTCATTATTAAGGAAGCAGTGGAGCAAATAGTTCAACCCCTGAAGATCATTTTCCAGGAATCACTTGATGCAGGAGTCCTACCACGACAATGGAAGGAGGCAAATGTTTGTGCCATCCACAAGAAGGGATCTCGTAAGGTGTGTGACAACTATCGGCCGGTAAGCCTAACCAGCATAGCAGGTAAAATTCTGGAATCCCTCATCAGAGACTCCATCATGGACCACATGATCCTTCATAATCTCTTCTCCAAGTATCAGTATGGCTTCTTGCCGGGAAGATCAACAGTTCTACAGCTTCTTAAAATCCTTGATCAGTGGACCGAGGCGATTGACAACGGGAATCAAGTGGAAGCCATTTACCTTGACTTCCGTAAAGCATTTGACACTGTCCCACATAAAAGATTGATCAACAAGGTGAAACATTATGGCATTGGCAACCCCATATTAAAGTGGATTTCAGACTTCTTGAGCAACAGGTCCCAGAAGGTGGTAGTAGGAAGTACTTCATCTGACAACATTCTCGTCTCAAGTGGTATTCCGCAGGGCTCGGTCTTGGGGCCAGTATTATTCCTGATCTATATCAATGACTTGCCCAGCTCAGTCAACTTGGAAGCGTATATCTTCGCGGATGACACCAAATTATGTAAGATAAGTAAAGTTCAGGACGATTCAATTCAAGAAGACCTCAGAGCATTAGACGATTGGTCCCAGAAGTGGCTCCTTCAATTTAACCCTAGCAAGTGCAAGCAGTTGCTAATCAGACGATCGAACAATGACCCACCACCGGTCAGATACCTGTACGATCACAACAAACATGAATACTCACCAATTCCCAACTCCAGAGCTGAGAAGGACTTAGGAGTTATGGTAGATGACAGATTAAATTTTAAAGAGCACATAGGAAACTGCATCAAGAAGGCTTCAAGAAATATGGGGATTATCAGAAGGTCCTTTTCCTATCTGGATAAGGATATATTTGTGCCACTTTACACCTGCCTGGTTAGAAGCCATTTGGAGTATGCTCAAGCTGTTTGGAATCCACAGGTACGAGGAGACATCAAGAGGATAGAGGCTGTGCAAAGGAAAGCAACAAAGCAAATCAATGGGCTCCGGGACAAACATTACGAGGAACGACTGAAAATCTTGAATCTCCCTACCTTGGCTTGTCGGAGAGATAGAGGTGACATGATTGAGGTGTTTAAGATTCTAAGGGAGATCTATGATCCCCAATGTGTACCACCTCTCACAAGATCCACTACATCTACAAGAGGACATTCATTTAAGCTCTTCAAGAGAAGATCCTTGACTCTAAATGTGAGGAGACATTTCTTTACCAACAGGGTGGTCGATCTGTGGAACTCCCTGCCAGCTGACATAGTCGAGGCTCCATCTTTAAATAGTTTTAAAAATAGAATTGACGAGTACTGGAAATCCACTGGCAAATTATACAATACCGAAGGATTGGTTTAACCCAAGAAGGAGGCAGCAGTAGCGGCCCCTCCTTGGTGACTAAGGACGGTGGGGATAACTGGAATTACCCTCACTCAAGTGCTCTGCAATGCTAGATTAATTCGGCTCCTTACTCAGTGGATTGAGGCAGCAGTAGCGGCCCAATCCTGAGTCCTGTAAATAGTTGTACAAAATTATATGAGCTCGATTAATGTTTGGATGAAAAGGAAAAAAAAGGATATATTTTGAAAATGAAGTTTACAAAAAAGAAAAAATCTATTTATTTCATTTTATTGCTTGTCGATTGACCACTGGGTTGGTATCTAGTCATATTTTTAATGCAGAGGAGGCAGCAGTAGCGGCCCCTTGAATAGTTTTTAATTTGAATTGATCAAGGAGGCAGCAGTAGCGGCCCCCTGATCCCAAATTTTATTAATGGAGGAGGCAGCAGTAGCGGCCCCTCCCACGTTTTAACTTGGGATTTTATAGTCAGTCTTGCGCACTACTACAAATTTACGAAGATCTGGATATAGAGGAGCCATCCTGCGTCCAGAACCACTTATACTTATACTTATACTTATGCCTGGAGAGCTTTCATTTTGTTTAGGCTCTCATTAACAGAGAATCAACCAGTTGAATGGCCTATCTGAGCATTAAAGGTGTGACTTTAGAGAAACTTTATTACCATCCTTTTGTCTCTTGACTCCTCTCCTTTCTTCTCCATTCTTAAATCACTTCTCTGATTCCACTTTGAAATTTCATGGACTTTTAATTTGCTGTTAGTGGACAGCCCAAATGAATGGACTTATTTTTTAATCTTTTCTAAATTACTTTTTCTTGTTTTGTGTTTCCCCTTTTTCTGCTGTTGGCTTTCCACCGATCCCCACCAACTGGCCATGCCCATAATGCTGTGTTTTTCACACCTCACGGAGCCTGAAGCATGACGAGAACATCCCCGCCCACTTGGCCTTCTGTTCTGAGCAAGAAAAAGCTACTTCAAGACTGATGGACCGTAGCTGTGAGCAAGAGAGAACAAGGTTTGAACAAGATCATCCATAGTTTCACTTTGAGGACCACTTTCAGAACAGCCAGTGAGTGATTGTTCTTCTAAAGATATGGGCAGTAACAAGCCTTATACTAAAAGCAACTTCACTAAGCATAAACTTAGGCTGGGCTGGTATAGCATTGGATTCAGCAGAGACAACTGCAGGAGATATTGTGATAAGTATAGATATGTCTACGACAAAAAAAAAGTTGTTCTTACTAAATATGCTGACTGTCAGTGGACTTAGCATAGATCTATGCAGATGCATGTGTAGTATGCCAATGAGCATTCATGGACTGGTTGTTTAACCATAAATGTTTTAGCTTTCAGGGTACCTAACTTTCTGTTTATCTCATCCTCGGCACTTGGACTGATCACACCATGGACCAGGTGATTGAGCATCAAACAGGCAATCAGGATTCATATCGAAAAAGGAAAAAAATCCATCATCCATCTTCATATATACCAATTCGATGTTTTCATCGAAAACTTTTCATTCATTCAATATGCAATAATCAAAGAGTATACATGCACTGTACTGTATCCTTACCGAGCTACTGTATGCAGCAATTAATTGTTTTTGAAAATGCTGCAGTCTTACACTACAAACTAACTCATTTCCTATTATTTTATACTTTCACTTCCTGACTGATGACATATGATACTATAAAGTATTATTGAACAATGAACCGTTTATAATTTGTGTATATGTTGTCATCCACTAATAAAAGGGACTCAAGGAAGCTCTGACGCAGGCACATCCTGATCTTTCTACAAAAGCTAGAAAATGCAGCAAAAAGTCAAGAGCTCTTCCTTAACTGAACTGTAACTTACAGTGTAAGTGACACCAGCTTCTTCACAGCAAAACTGTTTGATATTCCTCAATTCCTCAAGCAAACCAGAGTTTGACAATTGACAATGAAATAACACATTTGGTGGAATCTGCAGAGCAAGTGCTAAATTAATCTTCCTTGCTGAATATGTATTACATAGGGGCTTCATTACATTGGCAATACCAAAGCACTTTGCCGGTCGTTCCCCTACCATCTCATGACACAAACTTAAACAATTCAACACACCTACAGTATGCACCACCCTATCACAGCGTATCTTGGTTTTATGAGGAGGATAGATATATTGAGGCGATATAAGAGCAGCTGCCATGTGGAGCCACCTCTAGGAGAGATTTTACTTGTGCAATGGCAGTGTACAAAAGCCAGTGAATTAGGAGGCCAGCCGAGGAAGCCACCAGCCCTTGATGGTATACAGCATTGAAGTATTGTGCAATCCAGATAGAGAGTCTGTTGAGATACTATCTGAGGCCATACTCCTTTGGGTTATAAATACTCTCCCACTTACAGTTAGGTCTCCACAAGTCTGTAAAGTCTCAGCGGTCCCTTCAAATTGCTAATACATTTCTCCCCCTCCAAGGAATCCTTTGGGCCCCTGCCTCAAACACCAAGGGATCCCAGGCCGGACATTGCCCTGACCAGTAGGTGTGCAAGAATAATCAAACTGACCAGTCCAAGCAGCACAAGTGACCTCTGCAAATAGCTTGACCTGCAGAAAATGTACAACAACACTGAAAGCTAGCAGAGCCATATCTAATGACACATCTTGCATTCCATTTATGGCAGAATTCTGAAAAAAGACCAATGCAATTAAGTGACAATTCTGTCAAACGAGATGTGATGAACCATTTTCTGTAAGATCAGTGATGTACAGAACAAAACTCTTTTATTCCATTTATCAAAGTGTTATCCATAGGACAGATAAACATGGTCAGCTGTTAACCAGCCAGATTCATTTCTCAGTCTAGCACAAAGAAAACAAAGTTTAGGTTAAACAGAGGTTGACGTGTCAGATATAAACATCCTTTCCACTACCCCCGAACTGATACTGAGAATTATAGTTTAAGCTGACATGTACAATGCCTTGGACACAGGGCTGATCCATTTGGAGGCCAGGATGGGCTTGTACAGAAAACAGAGCTTCGTATGAATACTGACCATAACACATATTAACCAAATCGTTACATAAATTGATAATTTTTATGAACATAAACAATGGCTGATAGACTGTGAGCTGGTGTTATCAAAGTTTATAATAGTTCTGCAGTGTACTATAATTGGAAATTAATATATCAAACCTTTAGTAGCACATTTAGAGACCACAGATCAGGCAAAAGGTCAAAATAGACAACTCCCCTGAAATCAGAGCAGTGCAAGGAATTGCAAGTTCAGGAAGGCATCAATAGGCAATGGTAATAAAGTTTCTGTAAAGTCACACCTTTAATGCTTAGACAGGCTATCTAACTGGTTGATTCTCTGTTGATGAGAGCCTAAACAGAATCAAAGCCCTCCAGGCATGCAATACTTTAGTCCAAACTCTCATAAAGAGGCTAATGTGACAAACAGTGCAATCACTCACCCCTACAAATAACTCCATGATCCTGAATTTGGTAAAAGTCCAACACATTACAGTGTGACTGTGAGTGGGTTGAAAGACACATTATACATATATAGTATATACTACTACACTTTAACTACTACACTTTATCATATCTAGTTATTAAAACATTTTTTTCTGAAACAAGCCATTATCACATAAAGCTGATACAGTTTATGAAGTCAGTATTTCAAACCAAGTTGGAAAAACTTATTTTTGTGTTTTTTAAATTAGTTTTAAACATCTATTTCATGGACAATCGAATTGCAATTTCTTCTTCTCCGTCATCAAACCATATTGAATAAAAGAAAATATTGTTGTAAATATGAATTCTTTACATTAATGCTCATTATTTTAAAAAAGGTTGTGCCTTTTTTTTACCCATGAATCCAAACTGCTGCAGCTGTATCAGAATAAAATCAGGCTGCACATGCAGTTGTCACACATCTAGTCCAATGACAAGTGAACTTAATTAAAAAAAATATATTAAAAAGAGCAATAATTTCATGCAAATACTGCAAAAAAAAAACGCATCAAAATTACACCAAACATGCAATTATCTACAGTAATGAATGAGATCAGTAAATATCAATCTTATTCAGTGAACAGGTCTGAACACACCCTGCCTTAAAGGTACAGAGTACAGAAATACTTCTTAAATGCTAATTTATATCATGAAACAAGCTTTATTTCTCTCATTTACATGTGAAGTGAGTCTCAAAAAGAGAATTTCAAGGGTAATGCAAACCATCAGATTCTACTCAACTAAGGCAATAGCCATAATACCTGAAATATAATAATCTGCAATCACAAGTTGTTTCCTTTCTTTCCAATCACAAGAATGAACAATATTATTATTGATGATACATTTTCAACATAAACATATATAAAAAACAACAATTTTGTGTAGACATCTAAGTGTTTAATATGCCTTTTTGTCACTGTATTGTCGATGTTATTTAACAGATTATCCAACAATCAGTAAGCATGAACTGACATCATCAACTGTATTTTCGACCTATGAGGGCCTATTTTCATGTGTCGTGCAGATTACTTACGCAGCCTAATTGTACTTGGAGCAACTGCTCAACCAACCCCACTACCAGGCAACTCGAAAATAACTGTTAATTCATGAGAAATAATTAAGGAAAAGTAAGACTTGATGAATTCTTGGAAGAGACACTACAGCAACATGAACTGTCACAAGCAGATGTCATTTGAAATCTAGGTCAAAATATTCCCAAGCATTGGATTCAGCAGAGACAACTGCAGGAGATATTGTGATAAGTATAGATATGTCTACGACAAAAAAAAAGTTGTTCTTACTAAATATGCTGACTGTCAGTGGACTTAGCATAGATCTATGCAGATGCATGTGTAGTATGCCAATGAGCATTCATGGACTGGTTGTTTAACCATAAATGTTTTAGCTTTCAGGGGTACCTAACTTTCTGTTTATCTCATCCTCGGCACTTGGACTGATCACACCATGGACCAGGTGATTGAGCATCAAACAGGCAATCAGGATTCATATCGAAAAAGGAAAAAAATCCATCATCCATCTTCATATATACCAATTCGATGTTTTCATCGAAAACTTTTCATTCATTCAATATGCAATAATCAAAGAGTATACATGCACTGTACTGTATCCTTACCGAGCTACTGTATGCAGCAATTAATTGTTTTTGAAAATGCTGCAGTCTTACACTACAAACTAACTCATTTCCTATTATTTTATACTTTCACTTCCTGACTGATGACATATGATACTATAAAGTATTATTGAACAATGAACCGTTTATAATTTTTGTATATGTTGTCATCCACTAATAAAAGGGACTCAAGGAAGCTCTGACGCAGGCACATCCTGATCTTTCTACAAAAGCTAGAAAATGCAGCAAAAAGTCAAGAGCTCTTCCTTAACTGAACTGTAACTTACAGTGTAAGTGACACCAGCTTCTTCACAGCAAAACTGTTTGATATTCCTCAATTCCTCAAGCAAACCAGAGTTTGACAATTGACAATGAAATAACACATTTGGTGGAATCTGCAGAGCAAGTGCTAAATTAATCTTCCTTGCTGAATATGTATTACATAGGGGCTTCATTACATTGGCAATACCAAAGCACTTTGCCGGTCGTTCCCCTACCATCTCATGACACAAACTTAAACAATTCAACACACCTACAGTATGCACCACCCTATCACAGCGTATCTTGGTTTTATGAGGAGGATAGATATATTGAGGCGATATAAGAGCAGCTGCCATGTGGAGCCACCTCTAGGAGAGATTTTACTTGTGCAATGGCAGTGTACAAAAGCCAGTGAATTAGGAGGGCAGCCGAGGAAGCCACCAGCCCTTGATGGTATACAGCATTGAAGTATTGTGCAATCCAGATAGAGAGTCTGTTGAGATACTATCTGAGGCCATACTCCTTTGGGTTATAAATACTCTCCCACTTACAGTTAGGTCTCAACAAGTCTGTAAAGTCTCAGCGGTCCCTTCAAATTGCTAATACATTTCTCCCCCTCCAAGGAATCCTTTGGGCCCCTGCCTCAAACACCAAGGGATCCTAGGCCGGACATTGCCCTGACCAGTCAGTGTGCAAGAATAATCAAACTGACCAGTGTAAGCAGCACAAGTGACCTCTGCAAATAGCTTGACCTGCAGAAAATGTACATCAACACTGAAAGCTAGCAGAGCCATATCTAATGACACATCTTGCATTCCATTTATGGCAGAATTCTGAAAAAAGACCAATGCAATTAAGTGACAATTCTGTCAAACGAGATGTGATGAACCATTTTCTGTAAGATCAGTGATGTACAGAACAAAACTCTTTTATTCCATTTATCAAAGTGTTATCCATAGGACAGATAAACATGGTCAGCTGTTAACCAGCCAGATTCATTTCTCAGTCTAGCACAAAGAAAACAAAGTTTAGGTTAAACAGAGGTTGACGTGTCAGATATAAACATCCTTTCCACTACCCCCGAACTGATACTGAGAATTATAGTTTAAGCTGACATGTACAATGCCTTGGACACAGGGCTGATCCATTTGGAGGCCAGGATGGGCTTGTACAGAAAACAGAGCTTCGTATGAATACTGACCATAACACATATTAACCAAATCGTTACATAAATTGATAATTTTTATGAACATAAACAATGGCTGATAGACTGTGAGCTGGTGTTATCAAAGTTTATAATAGTTCTGCAGTGTACTATAATTGGAAATTAATATATCAAACCTTTAGTAGCACATTTAGAGACCACAGATCAGGCAAAAGGTCAAAATAGACAACTCCCCTGAAATCAGAGCAGTGCAAGGAATTGCAAGTTCAGGAAGGCATCAATAGGCAATGGTAATAAAGTTTCTGTAAAGTCACACCTTTAATGCTTAGACAGGCTATTTAACTGGTTGATTCTCTGTTGATGAGAGCCTAAACAGAATCAAAGCCCTCCAGGCATGCAATACTTTAGTCCAAACTCTCATAAAGAGGCTAATGTGACAAACAGTGCAATCACTCACCCCCTACAAATAACTCCATGATCCTGAATTTGGTAAAAGTCCAACACATTACAGTGTGACTGTGAGTGGGTTGAAAGACACATTATACATATATAGTATATACTACTACACTTTAACTACTACACTTTATCGTATCTAGTCATTAAAACATTTTTTCTGAAACAAGCAATTATCACATAAAGCTGATACAGTTTATGAAGTCAGTATTTCAAACCAAGTTGGAAAAACTTATTTTTGTATTTTTTAAATTAGTTTTAAACATCTATTTCATGGACAATCGAATTGCAATTTCTTCTTCTCCGTCATCAAACCATATTGAATAAAAGAAAATATTGTTGTAAATATGAATTCTTTACATTAATGCTCATTATTTTAAAAAAGGTTGTGCCTTTTTTTTACCCATGAATCCAAACTGCTGCAGCTGTATCAGAATAAAATCAGGCTGCACATGCAGTTGTCACACATCTAGTCCAATGACAAGTGAACTTAATTAAAAAAAATATATTAAAAAGAGCAATAATTTCATGCAAATACTGCAATAAAAAAAACCCATCAAAATTACACCAAACATGCAATTATTTACAGTAATGAATGAGATCAGTAAATATCAATCTTATTCAGTGAACAGGTCTGAACACACCCTGCCTTAAAGGTACAGAGTACAGAAATACTTCTTAAATGCTAATTTATATCATGAAACAAGCTTTATTTCTCTCATTTACATGTGAAGTGAGTCTCAAAAAGAGAATTTCAAGGGTAATGCAAACCATCAGATTCTACTCAACTAAGGCAATAGCCATAATACCTGAAATATAATAATCTGCAATCACAAGTTGTTTCCTTTCTTTCCAATCACAAGAATGAACAATATTATTATTGATGATAAATTTTCAACATAAACATATATAAAAAACAACCATTTTGTGTAGACATCTAAGTGTTTAATATGGCATTTTGTCATTGTATTGTCGATGTTATTTAACAAATTATCCAACAATCAGTAAGCATGAACTGACATCATCAACTGTATTTTCGACCTATGAGGGCCTATTTTCATGTGTCTGGCAGATTACTTACGCAGCCTAATTGTACTTGGAGCAACTGCTCAACCAACCCCACTACCAGGCAACTCGAAAATAACTGTTAATTCATGAGAAATAATTAAGGAAAAGTAAGACTTGATGAATTCTTGGAAGAGACACTACAGCAACATGAACTGTCACAAGCAGATGTCATTTGAAATCTAGGTCAAAATATTCCCAAGCAATTACCAACTGAAGCTGCAGAAAAGCTAGTGCTGTAAAAATATTCTGTAGGATTGTAAATTCAATGGGCATGGTTGAAGTGCTTTGTGGGACTTGGATTTGATCCTTGTGGGAAATCCTTATTAGATCACATGATTCATTGCCCCATTCCATGAGTTCACCCATTTGGTATGATTAGTGCCAAAATACAGGGGGAAAGCACTTTCCACTGATGAGTCCAATTGTTGCAATAATTTTGAAGCGTTGTATTTGCAGTAACCATATTACAGTGATGTGTTTTCTAGTTTTTGTCAAAATCCTTTTCGCCATGGATAATGAAAAGCAGCAGAGCTTTGGTTTGTTTTCCATTTGAACAAAACACCAGGAGCAAGGGGTTGAGTGGCTGAAATAAACTACAACCAACAGAGTTAATATTTTTCCCAATTGTTTTTTTCTTTTACGGGATCTTTCACAGATCAATCAATGCTAAAATAGATATCCCGTGCATCAGAAAAATTCCATCTTTAACCACCAATTCATGAACCACACAATCTTCAGTTTGTTAAACACTGAGAACTCAGACATATTGGAAATGTACATACTTTTAAATTCTATGAAACAGAATAAACTGTTGAGTTGTTTCAATGCCTTATCATCTCATTATCACATCTGCCATAATGATCATAACAGCTAGCTTGGAGTATAATCGAGAAAAATGTTTCTTAATCAAGGCAATATTGTCTATGCACCCCTTCCCGGTGCTGTATATTTCACTTGTTGTCTTTCGGCATTTCCTTCATATTCTGCCTCACTTCAAATTCACCTTGCGGATTCCTCTGAACTTGATGGATGGGGAACATAATTTGGAAGAACTTTAAAAAACAAATCAATCTCGGAAGATGACATTCACCTGGGAGTCCACAGCCTTTTGACAAATGTTGTTTGAAGGCAAGACACAAAAGCAAGCATTGCTGAAACACAGCTGCGGGGTAAGTAGCACAAAATGCCTTTAAAGCTCTTGTACATTTAATTGTACTTCTTCATTTAGCTTTATGTTCCTTTGGACAGTTTCTGTTCCCGTGTACTTTGTTAAGTCTTTATAAAATGTGTGTCTTGTTCCAAACAGTTTAGAATCTCAGAACTTCCAGATCAACTGCTGAGAAAAGTGATGATGCAATTTAGTGTTGGGAGGACAACTGTGGTGATATATGTTAGTGAGCAACAACCTTTCCAACATTATGCCAGCATAGATCATTAGATTGACACAGTCCACCCCTAAGCCATTTATCATATGCACCAATGAAAGCAACAGGCATGCTACAGCAACTATGCAACAGCTATGCAACAGCTATGCAACTGGTGTGCAACTAGTATGCCAAACAGATATCAATATATGCTTCAGATATACAGCAGATATGCTACATCATCTCCTGTGCCATAGCTTGTCCATTTAGGATCTAAATTGCCCTGTTTTCTATGACACGGCTCAAGTGTACAAATGACAATAGGTCAGATGTCAAACATGAATAATTACAGGTCACATTACATCAATACAAACATAATAATAGGCTATAATGGCAAAGATCTACAAGTTGGCCAACATTTGTAGTTGCCTCAACCACCATACACTGTTTATGACACCCCTAAAATGTTTGCAATGCATTTTTCAACGTGTACCCTATGTTGTACATTGACAGCTTAGGTTTTGTCTTACATTTGTTATCCTATTCTTTATTAGTAGATTATGTAACTTTACATCAATGAAATGCAATTCTCGCTAAATATTATACACTAACAACACTATAGGTAATATAAAGTGAATTATCGTAAATGTAGCCTCTGGTTAAGGCCACAGGTAGATAAGATGAGTTTCGGCTAACATTCCACAACGCTACTTATTAACCTTCCTCTGGAACTTTCACCTGATATAAAATAGATACTGACAAAAGGGACACCTGATTACAATATTACAGGTTTAGAATTTTTTTTTTTTCATTGAAAAATATCATCAGAAAATCAAACCAGCTTATTATAAATCAATCGGTGAACCTTCAGTGAGCAGCAAAGAGCCACACAAGTCCATACTGCCATTAATTTTTGTACTAATTCTTTGATATGTCAAAACCATTTTTTGAACGAGAAAATGAAAATCAATCCAGTTTTGAAATGAACCAAGGATGCTAACTGAGAAGCGTCTCACTGCTTGTTCTTTCGCTTTCAAGAACACATTTTAGCAAATACTGCGAAACAACACAGAAGAAAACCAATAAAATACAGCTTACCAGAGTGTTCTGAACAATCAGAAGGGTGGCAAGAAAATTGAAGAAATGCAACCAACTTGAAAGCACTTAAGCAGTTCTTGTAGAGATCACTGATGGGTGATGCACAGCAGATGCCCATACACCTCACTTCTTTACCCATGATGAAACGATTTGAAAGTTATGAAGATATTGCTGTACATAGTTAAGTTAAACCTTTTCAACCCATCTCTTTTCTTCTATATTTTCCTATCTTTATTCAGGACCGTTTATCTACCTGTACAGAATGTCTTTGTCACAATATCTTGAATAAGATTTTCGTCTGTTTGATGGAGTAAATTTTGGGGTCAACATAGTCAAGGGTCAGACAAATCGTGAGGGAAAGGTGTTGGAGAAATAGTCAAATAGATTGCATTTCACAGGATTCAAAATAATCAAATGAGATTGAAGGGTCTATTATTTATCTCATCCTTTACTCACTTGACTAAATTTTTGCTCTTCTGCTTACCTCCAATTCTATCTGCTAAGATCCGCTCTGCACACTTTGGTCAACTTTCATTTCCTCTTGTCTCCTGCCTCCTTTTCTTTCTTCTGCTTTCCTCTCCTTTCTTCTCCTTTCTTAACAGCTATTCTCTGATTCCACTATTATGGACTTGTTGTCTGCTCTCTTCGTGGGCAGCCGAATCGGACGGACCAATTTTTACTCTTTTTCCATCTTTTTTCATTTGCTTTTTCTTGTCTTGTGTCTCCCCTTTTCAGCTGTTGGCTTTCCACCGATCCCCACCAACTGGCCATGCCCATAATGCTGTCTTTTTCACACCTCACGGAGCCTGAAGCATGAAGAGAACATCCCCGCCCACTTGGCCTTCTGTTCTGAGCAAGAAAAAGCTACTTCAAGACTGATGGACCATAGCTGTGAGCAAGGCAAAACAAGGTCTGAGCAAGATCATCCCCAGTATCACTTTGAGGACTACTTTCAGAACAGTCAGTGAGTGATTGCTTTTCTGAAAATACAGGCAGTAACAAGCCTTATACTAACAGCAACTTCTGAAAGCATAAACTTCACCTGGGCCGGGATATCATTTGATTAGGCAACGATAACTGTAGTGGATATTGTGATAAGCATTGGTATCTCTATGAGACAACAAAAGTTGTTCTTATCAAATAAGGTGAGTGTCAGTGAATTTGGCGTCAGTGCATAATGTATTTGTATTCATGAACATTTGTACCCTGGTTATTTTAAAACCATAATATTTATGAGCTTCCAGTGGCACCTGACATCATGTTTGTCTCGTCCTTGGCAATTGCCCTGATTGAACCATGGACCAGGAGATTGAGCATAAAACAGGGGATAAAACTTAATTTAAAAAATGGATAGAAAGTATCATTCAGCTTAATATTATTTAGTAGAATGTTTTCACTGATATAGAAAACTGCTCTTCAGTCAATTTGCAATAATCACTACTATATATGCAGCTCATATGTTTTTAACAATGCTGCACTCTTACAATACAAATTCTCTTGCTGATGTTACATAGAGTGACTCTCTATCAGATGGCATATGATATTCTATAAAGAATTGAACAATGAACCTGCTATATAATGCCATCAAATATCAGAGGAACTCAAAGAAGCTCTGACATAAGCACATCCTAATCTTTCTACAAAAGCTGGAAAATGCAGAAAAAAGTCTAGAGCTCTTCGTTTAATAAACTGTAAGTGACACCAGCTTCTTTACAGGAAAACTGTTTGATATTCCTGAAGCAGACCAGAGTGTAAAGTCTCCTGTAAGATAAACTTGCGAGATCTCATCTCAAACTTGACGAGGATCTGACAAGAAACTCACACTCAAAGATTTAAGAAATTAAATGAAAGTACAAGGTAATTTCAGCACTCAGAATTGTTCACGATTCTGTTGGCGTAACAGTATTTTAAGTGCGGTCTTCAAAAAGATGAGTAAGAACTGTATCATCATAGAGATTGATTCGAAGTTTCATTCCTGATCGTAGTCATTAAATTTTGTTATAGGTGACCATGAATACTAATAGTGGCTTAAAATAATATTATCACATATCGTTTCTACCATTGCATTGAAATCTGAGAATTATGACATAATGAAAATTTAGAAATTTATTCTACCTCTTAATGATATAGCAAAATACAGAATTAAACCATGATAAAGTAATGCTATTACTAAGACAGCTATGTCATACAGCAAGCCTAAATGGCTTAAACAAAGTGATGTGTAGGTCCATTTCCTTGTAGGTCCATTTCCTTGGACTGGGGACATAGTTGGATATTCATTTTATAATTAAAAAAACATGACATTGGAATAGTCACCTTTGGGAAGTCAACACCACCCAGATGATGTCAGAAGAAAATCGTTCACACAACATCTCCAAATCGTTGGCATCAAAGTTCTCAAATCCACACATTTCCTGACATGCAAAAACCAATTTCCCTTGGAGGAGATCCTCCTAAACTAGAAACAAACCTGCACCAATCTGATGTTTAGACCTTTATCAGGCTATGGAGATGTTAAAGAGTCACAAGGGATATAATATAATAGGGAAATGGGGTCGTATCAGACAATTGACAATGAAATAACACATTTGATAAAATCTGCGATCAAGTAATAGATCAATCCTCCTTGCTGAATATGTGTCACATAGGAGCCACTGTACATTTGCAATACCAAAGCACTTAGCTTGTCATTCCCTTACAATCTCATGACACAAACTTAACCAATTCAACAAACCTATGCACCACCCAATTACAGCGCATTTTGGTTTTATAAGGAGGATAGATATATATAGAGGTGATACAAGAGCAGCAGTCATATGGAACCACCTCTAAGAGAGTTTTTTCATGTGCCATGACAGGGTATAATATAAAAGCCAGTGAATTAGGAGGGCAGCCACTCACCCTACATGGTTCCGGCATTGATGTATTGTGCCGTCGAGATAAGAAATCTGTGGAGATAGCATCAAAGTCCATGCTCCCTTGGGTTAGAAATGCTCGCTCACTTACCCTTAGGTCTCCACAAGGCTGCAAAGTCTCTGTGGCCCCTTCAAATTGCTAATACATTTTTCCCCCTCCAAGGAGTCCTTTGGGCTCCTCTCCTCGAACACCAAGGGATCCCAGGCCGGACATTGCCCTGACCAGTAGGTATGCAAGAATAATCAAACTGACCAGTGTATGTAGCACGAGTGACCTCTACAAATAGCTTGACCTGCAGAACATATACAACAAACTGAAAGCCTGCAAAGTGATATTTAATGACACATCTAGCATTCCATTTATGCAGAATTCTAATAATTGACCAATAAAATTAAGTGGCAATTAATGATGTACAGAACAAAACTCTTTTATTCCATTTGTCATAGCATTGGCCGTAAGACAGATAAACATGGTCAGCTATTAACCAGCCAGGGTCATTTCTCAGTCTGGTATAAAGAAAACAAAGTTTAGGCTAAATAGAGGTTTATGCGTCAGATATGTCTCTAAGGAGAGTGAGGCAAAGGTCCAGTCAGGAAGAGACCCCAAAGAACAATGGGACTGTTTTGTGGAGGACCTTAACACCAGGAACAATGACACACAATGGACATTGTCCCCTCCTTGGATTATTCATCAAAGTCTCTGTTCCTAACTGCCCACTGGTTACTGGCATGTTATGTCCTTCAAAGGTCAGTCTGGCATTCTTTAACTCCCTCCAAAGGTCATTTAACTGTCTTCTTCCTGTGCATTTTTGTTAGGACTAGCCTGGATGTTACTGGTATGTGATAACTATCTCTTCCACTAACCCTAAACTGATACTGAAAATTATAGTTTACGCTAACATGTACAATGCCTTGGAGACAGAGCTGATCCATTTGGAGGCCAGGATGGCCTTGTACAGAAAACAGAGCTTCGTAGGAATACTGACAATAACACTTTTCAACCAAATCTTTGCATTAAATGATAATTTTTATGAACACAAACAATGGCTGATAGACTGTGAGCAGGTGTTATCAAACTTTACAATACTTCTGCAGTGTATTGTAATTGGAAATTAATATATCAAACCTTTAGTAGTACAATTTCACTAAGAGACCACAGAAGGTACAAAATAGACAACTCCCCTGAAATCAGGCATGCAATACTTTAACCCCAAACTCTCATAAAGAGGCTGATGTGACAAACAGTCCAATCACTCTCCTACTACAAATAACTCCATGATACAGGCCTGACAAAATGAAACCTCACTCTCATTATATGTGCTCAGGTTGCACAATTACAGCCTCAAAATAAGGCAACATGTATTGACAAATCTGCAGATTCCTGTAACGGGATATTTGTGTCGAATTATTCCACCATTCAATATCCGGCCAGATACCAAAACTGGAAAGCTGGCTATACAAACCCCATTTTCGATATGAAATATGCAATACTATGTTCATGACGTGTGAGGCAGACAAAAGTATTTGACTATTAAATAAACACTTAAAAGTCATGATATTTCAGGAAAGTGAAAGGGCACCACTTCTGATCATTGTTTTTACTGTGACCCATTATCATTTATTCAATCTGAAAACATCCAGTTGAATCAGAACACCATACCCAATATCTGTGAATTTGGATGCAAACTGTTACTGTTCCTCATAGAAAAGAGCGTTATGGAATTGTAATAAAGCTGCATATACTAAGTTATTGTACACAAACCCAGACAGATGATAAGTAAACTTTGTGATGCATTAAATATATAGATAATAAAAATAGTTCAATTCTGACCAAAAACTGGTATCACAAAACAAAACTGCCTCAAAATGGTTCAGACTCGCGTTATGTTTGTTTATAACATGCAAAGAGTTCCCTTAAGACAGGGATCATAGAATATCAATCATATGCAGTGGTTTTAACACGCCCTGCCTTCAAGGCACAGTGTGCAGATATTCTTAATATTATTCTGACGTCAATGATGAAAAAAGCTTTATGTCACATGTGAATCGAAATTTGAAATGTTTATCCCAAGGCTGATTCAGGCCATTAGAATCTATAAAATTAAGACAAATACCAGTTCAAATATTTCCTGAAACATAATATTGGTATGATACAGTGAACCTTAGGCATTGAAGCATATAACTCTCAAACTTAGCTTTATTTGGGACATCAGGAATCAAGGGAATTACTAAGTGTTGTCTGATTTTAATTGGGGTTAGAGGAGTTATGAGAGTTAGCTTGAGTTGTCGCAGTTACAGGAGTTGTCAGATTTTAGTGAGAGTTACAGGAGTTATCGGTGTAACTTATTATTAGCTAGCATGCAGGAGTTAGTGGGAGTTGTAGGAGTTGCAGGGAGTCAGACAGGCATACATGGAGGTGAAGGACTTCAAGTAGTTCATTGCAGCATTCTTTAAATTCCATTATGTGACATCTTTCTTTCCACAATCTACACAACTGATATACTGGAAATTGGAGGAGATTCAAGAGAGAAGGGATATTTGTGTTTTTAGAGGGTTGTCTGACATCATAGTGACAATAGAGCTTTCAGTTGTTTATACAACTGATATATATGTATTACATAATCATCTAGATTATCATTTGTTGAATATGAGGAACAATTAGAACATAATTATATTGTCAATCAGGTCACACATATATATGCAGTATCAAAGTTTGAAAAAACTTGTCCAAATGTCTTACCTCCTGAATAAAATACAAAGTAATTACCATGAACAATTCACACAACAGAATTTCACAAGAAACAATTGCTTATTTTTGATGACTGTGATAACTATACATGTATATATCAATACATTGCAATATTACATACCATTAATAAGGAACTCAGTACCATGGCAAGATCAGGATATGGGAAAATTGCTGTTAATTCATTTGAAATGATAAGGAAAATAAAGACTTAATGAATTCTAGGAAGAGGCACTACCGCATGTAGACTTGCAACATGAACTGTCATAGGCAGATGTCAATTTAAAAGTTGGTCAAAATATTCCCAGGCAACTACCAACTAAAGCTGCAGAAAAGCACTGTTAAAGTTTTCTGTAAAATTTGAACAATTGTGCCATGATTTAATTTGCTTGGCTTATATTATAGATATTTTAAATGATACATAATGGTGAAGTCATGCCCATTTTTATAGTGAGTTAGCCTGTGGGTCTTGTATGTGATTCCAGGCTTGGAGAAACCCTCGTTAGATGGATGATTTATACCATTCATGAGTTCACCTCATCTCATCATTCAAGTCCCTCCCTATTAAGTATTATTAGTACAAAAATACAGGATGTAAAGCCCTTTTCAAAGATTAATCCAATGATTGCCACAACTTAGAAGGTAGAGTTCGAAGGGTAGCCCTTGCAGTAGCCATATAACAGTGATTTTTTCCACATTTTTGTTAAAATCCTTTACTCTAAAATGAAAAGCAGCAGAGCTTCGGTTTGTTTTTCATTTGAGCAAAACATCCAGAGCAAGGGGTTGAGTGGCTTGAATGAAAAAGGCGTAAAATGATTAGAGTTAACATTTTTCCTGACAGGTTTTTCTACTGGATCTTTCACAGTTCAATCAATGGTAAATTAGTGAGTCAGAAACATGCAATTCGTTACAGTTATACAAGTGTACGTCGCATCCATTTTACCGATGATCCATCAGGAACTAAACAAATGTAACAAGTGAAATCATTTAGTATTTAAAAAAATACTACAATATATAAAGAAATTGTCCAAAAAGAACATATAAATCCAAACAAAGAAGAACAAAAGCTTTACAACATTCCTTGTCACTGACCCAGCAGCTAAGTTTCAGATGTGCTTGCAAGGCTTGATTTTGTGTGTTGCCTTCCAACAACATTTGTCAAAAGGCTGTGGACTCCCAGGTGAATGTCATCTTCTCAGATTGATATGTTTTTAAAAGTTCCTCCAAATTGTGTTCCCCATCCATCAAGTTCAGAGGAATCTGCAAGGTGAATTTGAAGTGAGGCAGAAAAAATGCTGTGAGACAATGAATGGAATATAAAGCACTGGGAGGGCGGGGGGGGGGGGGAGTGCAGAGACACTTTTAAACAGAGTCATGAGAATTCAGAAGGAAAACAAAGAGTACGGACAGCTTGGAGTGGTCAATGGAAGGAGGTAGACATATTTCATACTAGTAGCACTGTCTCTGTTCGGGACTGACAGGTGGCAGCAGAATGCTGACAGTCCCTGGAAAATCGAATTGGGTCAATATTAATTCAATCTGTTTTGGGACAAATCACAAGATCAGGTCGCACAACAGCTGTCCATATTACTACGCCAAACTACTTTCACAAAGCATGGTTGCTGGCAAAGATCCAGTACAAGGCTTTGAATGAAAATGTTTGGAAATCATGAGACAAAAGAAAGTTTTGAAACTTTAGCATAAACTTTGGCCTGTGAAAGGGATGATTTTACTCATCAGAAGTTTGATGGTATTCAATCTACTTATGCCATTTTATGCTTGTTAAATTGTGGTCAGAAAAGTGTCCAAAAAGAATGCTCTCTCACTTATTCATGTGTCCATACAAAGCCAATGTTTTTGCTTTGTGATATCAAAAATACTCATTTGTATTTATTCTATTACTTTATGGAGATTTTTTAACTAGGACAACAATACGATTAACAATTTCATAGAAGCTGTGATACACTCAACAAAATGTCTTGTCTATGCCACAAGTGGCCCCCTCTATACTGGCAAAGTATGTGGGCTACAATGTATACATCCTCCATGATAAAAAATAGTTCCAACTTAATTTGGTATTTACAAGCTGTCTGCTTTAAATTGAAGCCAACCAAAGTCAGATTAGACACTTACAGAGTTTTTGGAAATAAACTAGACCATCTCTAAATGATGGAACTGTCCTGGTTTCTTCCTCACACTCCTGGTTTCTTCCAGATAACGAAATTCTGTTGACTGCTCGCAGGAGCTCGCAAATTTTGCACCCTAGGTGGCAGCAAATAGCAGTCAACTTGTAGACAGCTGGTAGCAGGTGTAGAGATATCCTTATGAATCTCAATAAATATTATTAAACATATATCACATCATTATACTCAAATTGTACCTTTTTTTATATTATGCTTTCTTGATGTTTTTAAAAGAAGGGAACTAATTGCTGAACTATGTCTTTAGTGGGCTGTACATGTATTCATTTGTACTTGGAAAAAGCACATTGTCCAAAAATTATGATAAACATATTGCTTTGGTTCATGAATAATTTGCTGGAATTTAATTTCAAGCTAGCTGTACGAACACGGTGGCAGGGAGATGTGGTGAACAGATGATGAGCCACCGAATCAACTAGAGAGTATGATCTTCTTCCTTAGAGTTTAATTTTGGTTGTCTCACTAGCTTTATGATTATATAGGAAATAATAAAATATGCTAGTTTTTATTGCTTTGAAGGTATTCACTGATAGAGCTGGCTGAGTTGTATGACTTCCCATTGATCACTAAATTTGTCATGTGAACTAAACCCACTTTTATGGAATTTTCAAAAAGACTATTATTACGGAACTGAAGGTGTGCGAAATGTCTGTTTTCTGGTTTATCTTGTAAAATATGTTGCCCTGCTGTTCTGTGAGTTATCCTCTATAATTTACTCAAAACTTCAGCAAACAAGAACAACTGTAATACAGTATCTATTAGTACAGACTCTAGACCTGTCTTTTTTGTCTACATTTTGTTTTACATCTGATTGCTCCTGTCTTCGTTGCCATAATACCTTCCAAGATGATACTAATTTGTTACAAATGATTGTACTGGCGTGACTCAGAGTGCAGCATTGCTCTTTTGATTGAATCGTATTTCCCATTGTGTGATATTGGTGGTTGACACTTTTTTTGACTTCCGAACAAACTGTTATGGACGCACACTTCTCAGATGTGAAGCTGTGTATGGTCATGACAGAAACCTGACTTATTCAGTTCACCAATTCAGCTACCACTAACAACACGTTTTGGTTAAAGATGATTAGATATATGGAGGTGATATAAGAGCAGCAGTCATGTGGAGCCACCTCTAAGAGAGCTTTTTCATGTGCAAAGGCAACATACAAAAGCCAGTGAATTAGGAGGGTAGCTGAGGAAGCCACCCTTCATAAATGGTATCCAGCATTGAAGTTTTGTGCAGTCCAGATAGGGAGTCTGTGGAGATAGTATCTGAGCCCATGCTCCCTTGGGTTAGAAATGCTCTCCCACTTACAGTTAGGTCTCCACAAGGCTGCTAAGTCTCTGAGGTCCCTTCAAATTGCTAATACATTTTTCCCCCTCCAAGGAATCCTTTGGGCCCCTGCCTCAAACACCAAGGGATCCCAGGCCGGACATTGCCCTGACCAGTCAGTGTGCAAGAATAATCAAACTGACCAGTGTATGCAGCACAAGTGACCTCTGCAAATAGCTTGACCTGCAGAACATATACAACAACACTGAAAGCTAGCAAAGCGATATCTAATGACACATCTAGCATTCCATTTATTGCAGAATTCTAATAATTGACCAATGCAATTAAGTGACAATTCTGTCAAATGAGATGTGATAAACCATTTCTCTGCTATAAGATTAATGATGTACAGAACAAAATTCTTTTATTCCATTTTTCAAAGCTGTTGGCCATAAGACAGATAAACATGGTCAGCTGTTAACCAGCCAAGGTCATTTCTCAGTCTGGTGCAAAGAAAACAATTTAGGCTAAATAGAGGTTTATGCATCAGATGTCTCTAAGGAGAGTGAGGCAAAGGTCCATTCGGGAAGAGACACAGTGGGCTTTGTCCCCTCCTTGGATTATTCATCAAAGTCTCTGTTCCTAACTGCCCACTGGTTACTGGCATGTTTTGTCCTTCAAAGGTCAGTCTGGCATTCTTTAACTCCTAGGCCAAGTTGACCTAACTTCAGCCTCTCACCCAACTTCAGCCCCCCTTCAGAAAACTCCTTGTAATTAAATTTCCATTTGGCCAAGATGTCCGTTTTTGGATTTAAAGTTATTGGCAATGTGTTTAGAATAAACTATTAAAAAGTTATGACCATCATAACATATGAATGAGGAATTTTACGTGTTTTTTTGGTGGACCGCATTTTGCTTGTTTTGTAACGCGAACAAAACACGAAACGAAAAAAAAATTTGATACAACGTTAAATCTGTCAGTTGGCTGTACCCAATTCACCCAAGCAGGAGCAACCAAAAAAAGTTTCATCACCAGGGAAAATTAGTAACCTTCAAAAAATTAAGGTTTTTTTCAATATTTTCTACTTGATCATTCAATGAATTAAGTGATTTATAAGACATGTCAATCTTACCTAACTTCAGCCCCCATGGTCCTAACTTCAGCCCCCATATGACCTAACTTCAGCCCCCAGGTTTCCCAAACTCCAGCCAATAAATCTCACATGAGAAGTTTGTTTATTCATCCCTGAATATCTATCTATCTAAAAATTTAATTTTTAAAGCACTTTTACGTCTGGCATACTGGAATAGACAAGTTGCCTGAATTGGAGTTTAAAATAAATTTTTATCCTCTTTCCGTGAAAACGATGACTTCTTTCCAAGCTTTTTTGAAATACATTTTTGGAGGATTGATTTTTTTCAGACCGTCATGTTTTATATACAGGTAAGTAATTAAAGCCAAATTTAAACAGTCTGCTGTTTTTATGACAGAATAGGATCAATTGGTTGAAGTTAGGTACGGGGCTGAAGTTAGGTACACCCTAGGCTGAAGTTAGGTACTACGCGGCTGAAGTTAGGCACATGTCCCGCTTTTGTCTTTGACGCACATTTGCACTGCCTTATAAGGCATTTGGCTTTTTTTCACAATATGGTCATGAAGAGGAGTGAAAGCTGGGGTTAGGTCCACAGCTACATGTCATTCCCATGTATAGCCAGCCAATGACAAGTGATCAAAGCCCAAAGTAGGCTGAAGTTAGGTCAGCTTGCCCTAGAGGTCATTTAACTGTCTTCTTCCTGTGCACTTTTGTTTGACTAAAAAACCAAGACTATAGCCTGGATGTTACTTGTATGTGATAAACATCTCTTCCACTAACCCTGAACTGATACTGAGAATTACAGTTAAAGCTAGCATGTACAATGCCTTAGATACAGGGTTGGTCCATTTGGAGGCCAGGATCGGCTTGAATAGAAAACAGACCTTTGCAGGAATAGTGACCATAACACATTTTTAACCAAATCTTCTCATTAAATGATAATTTATCTGAACACAAAAAATGGCTGAGAGACATTATCAAACTTTACAATAGTTCTGCAGTGTACTGTAATTGGAAATTAATATATCAAGCCTTTAGTAGTACAATTTCATTCAGAGACCACAGATAAGGCAGAAGGTACAAAATAGACAACTCCCCTGAAATCAGAGCAATGCATGGTGTTGCGAGTGCAGAAAGGCATCAATAGGCAATGATAATAAAGTTTCTGTAAAGTCACACCTTTAATGCTCAGATAGGCCATTCAACCAGTTGATTCTCCAATAATGAGACCGTAAACAGAATCAAAGCTCTCCAGGCATGCAATACTTTAGTCCAAACTCTCATAAAGAGGCCAATGTGACAAACAGTGCAATCACTCACCTACAACAAATAACTCCATGATCCAGGCCTGACTTAATGAAACATCACTCTTATGTGCTTAGGTTGCACAATTACAGCCTGAAAATTAAGGAACATGTATTGACAAATCTGCCACATTCCAGTAACAGGATATTTGTGTCAAATTATTGGACCATTCAATATCCGACCAGATACCAAAACTGGAAAGCTGGCTACAAATCTGCATTTTTCATATAAAATCTGCAATACTGTGTTCATGACATGTAAGGTAGACAAAACTATTTGACTATCTAAGCACATAAAAGTCAGGATATTTCAGGAAATTGAAAGGCACCACTTCTGGTCATTGTTTTTAGTGTTACCAATTATCATGTATTCAATCTGAAAACATCCGGTTGAATCAGAATGCCATACCCGATATCTGTGAATTCGGATGCAAGCTGTAACTGATCTGCATAGAAAAGAGCATTATGGACTTGTAATTAGGCCGCACATAAAAAGTTATTATACACAACCCCAGACAGAGGAGAAGTAAACTTTGTCAGGCATTAAATATATATATAACAAAAATAGCTCAATTCCGCACAAAAACTGGTGTCACAAAACAAAACTGCCTCAAATGGTATCAGACTCCTGCGATGTTTGTATTTAACATGCAAACAGTTCCCTTAAGACACGGATCACAGAATATCAATCTTATGCTGTGGTTTGAGCACGCCCTTCCTTCAAGGCACAGTGTGCAGATGTCTTTGGTATTATTCCGAAGTAAAATATAAAACAAGCATATCACATGAGAATTGAAACTTTAAATGTTTACCCCAAGGCTGATGCAAACCTTTAGAATATATAAAATTAAAGCAAATACCAGCTCAAATTTTACCTGAAACATATCTTGGCATAATACAGTAAACCTCCGGACCAGAGCTGCCATATGGAACTTCAGGGAGTTTAAGGAGTTAGGGGAATTAATGGGAGTTATCTGATTTTAGTTAGAGTAACGTGACTTATGGGAGTTATCTGGAGTTTATGGGTGATATGGTAGTTATGGGAGTAACTAAGTGGGAGTTACACTATTTATAGGGAGTTTTTGTTATAGATATTAATGATACTGATATAAATGTTCTGCACAATTTCCAACAGTCCACGAGGAACTAAAAATTGTGAACAAGTGAAAATATTTAGAAATAAACAAAATACAACAATGTGGAAAAGTGTCCAAAAGGAACATAAAGCTAGATCAAGAATTACAAAAGCTTTATAGCATTCTGTGCCACTGACCCAGCAGCTAAGTTTCAGATGTGCTTGCAAGGCTTGCTTTTTGTGTGTTGCCTTCAAACAATTGTGACAAACTGAACAACTGCTTGAGGAAATTCAAATACCTTTTGGGTCAGAAACATGCAGTCTTTAACCGACAATTCATTATATATTCGACTTCTGTTACATCACATTTTCCCAACAGTTCATCAAGAACTAAACAATAGTGCAAAAGGGAATACATTTAAATATAAATACAACAATGTGAAAAAAAGTACAATAAGTACATAAAGCTTAAGTAAGAAGTACAAATGCTTTATAGAGTTCCGGAGTGAAGATGTGAAAAAAATTTATCCAAAGAACAATGTACAAAAGCTTTAATGGCATTCTGTGCTACTTACCCAGCAGCTAAGTTTCAGATGTGCTTTCAATGTTTGCTTTTGTGTGTTGCCTTCAAACAACATTTGTCAAAAGGCTGTGGACTCCCAGGTGAATGTCATCTTCTCAGATTGATATGTTTTTAAAAGTTCTTCCAAATTATGTTCTCCATCCATCAAGTTCTTAGGAATCTGCAAGGTGAATTTGAAGTGAGGCAGAAAAAAACTCTGTTAGACAATGGATGGAGTATAAAGCACCTAGACAGAGTGCAGAAAATTTCAGAAGGATAACAGAGAGGGGGGAAATCTGGGCCTTGGGATGATCATTGCAAGGGGCTAACAGAATTCATGTTCTTGTATAGAGTCAAGGTGGGTAAATCCATCCACTTTTGGCTAATACTCTATTCCTAGGATAAGGGAGAGAAGATATGAAAATAAAAACTGGTCCATTGGAAAGGGCTTGTTCCATATTATCATCAAGAGCCAAAAAAAGTCAAATATTCAAATATTTTTAGGTGAAACCAAGGTAACAGAAATTGAAGGTTGGGGCAGCTAAATCCGTCCACCATGCTGGTAAATCCGACCAGAAAGGATGGTAAATCCGTCCACAGGCCATAAATCAGCACACACTTATCACATCTTTTATTTTTTCAAATGTCGCAATTTATTAACTTTCGGTTTGTATTGATTGCTGATTCATAGGGTGCTGATTACACTTGTAGTAGAAGTATTTAATAAGAGAGGTTAAGTTGACTATCAAGAATTTCAATTGACCACCGAAATTACAATTGAAGTACCCTTTTGGTCAGTAAAGTGGTCTAATTGCTCAATCTAGTTTTCAATCATTGTTATGCCATTTAGATATTATTAAAAGCCATAAAAACACTTTTAAGCCCCTTTTGAAGTGGGTTGACGGATTAAAATCATCAATTCAAGCAAGTTTTAAAATAATGATGGTAATTCCGTCCACTTTTTATTTCCATTATATCTCCTTTCTAGGTGTTGCAATTAAATTAATTTAAGTAATCCTACAAAAATAATAAAATTCTGTATATCAGTCAACAACTTTTTACTTTCTATAGTATTTTTGTTGATTGAGATAGGCCTTCAAGATCAGTACCACCACTACTAAAAATGGCTGTGATGACGTCACAGGATTTCATTGTATTTTGTCTATTGTTTTTGAATGGGCCTGGAATATCAGTTGAAGTGCTGTCAACGCAAAAAACACGGCAAAATAGTTGAAAAACTAGTTTTTCTTGCTATTAAAACTCACAAAACTGTATGAATATAATTATATGCCAATATTAGAGGGTGGACGGATTTACCCTCCTGGACGGATTTACCATCCTTGACTCTAATACATCAGCATTGTGCTGCTTGTTATGTTATATTTTCTTGGTTTTTCTTTCAAGAAAGGAGTAAATTACTAAAATGTTTCTTTGGTACACTATAAATTTGGTAGTTGTAAGAACATATTCTCAAACATAATTTCTTTGGTTCATCTACAGTTAGCTAAAACATAGGCTGCACAGCAGCATACCCTCGGCTACTCAGCAGGCTATTCCACAGGGTGGGGGGGGGATAGCAGGACAGGCCGCCACCCCCTCCCAAAAAAAATTCGGAGAACAGTTGAACTGTGAGCAGAGACAATAATTAAGGTTATGAAAAATAAGGCCATTAGCAATTTCGTAATTCAGATTCACTTGACAGCTTATAATATTTCAGCCACTTATCTGATTCTATTTATTATTTGAGTTTTTTCTCTATCAACATTTTCTTTGGCCTGTTTGATTCAGACAATAAGTCAGTCATACATGTAGTTGTCTAACAATAATATGATGTTTAAAAAACCGTTACAATTTTGTCATGATTTTCACAACTGATATACATTGTATGTTTATTTTCATAAAAATATACTTTAAAAACTCATGATAGTCATTATAGTATTGAGTGTATAGACATTTTAGGGAAGAAAAATAAAGTTAAATAAAATGATAATTTGCAGAATAAAGCAGATTTTAACTAATAAAAGGAAATTTGGAAATTATATTTTTGAAAGCATTTTTTTCTTCTTTAATATATCCACTTATAATTTCATTACTGCTGCTTTGATGTGTTCTGCATATTATCCAGCCACTTAACCACCAACTGTGACTGACATAAGATTATGTAACAATTACACAATGCAGAGACATGGAGCAGCCAAGCCAGATTTCCACTGAAGTCTTTACCACAGGTGATCTTGGCTTCAGTCATTGAAAGGATTAGCAGGAAGACAATGATCCTCTGACAATACTGACATAACATTGCATAATCAAGACTTCTCCAGTGCTCCATTCAACAAAAGCCATTGTGTCATTCAAAATTAATTTTCATGCAAATAACTAAATAAAAGGGGCTGACAATACTTTATCTGCTAAAATTTACATCACTGAGGTTAGATATTAATCATGAAGTTACAATAATTGGGAGTTCAAGATATAGTGCCAACATTTTAAAATATCAACAAACAGATGCATGTTTTAGAATATGCTTAATGCTTGAAAAGTCCACATAAACATATTTCCTATTGATAATATTTGATGAGTGGTACAAAATATAAAATTTAGGCATTATTGTGGCAAATTTGATTGACCAGGGCCAAATATTGACTGATATATATGATCATCTAAAAATCCTTAATATTTATCTAATTTTGTTAAATAAAAATTTTTATATTGCTTTAAAAAAATTCTTTCATATTGTTGAAAATTAGCATGATGATGATGTGAAACATGTCAGGTTTATTTCGACAAAAAAATGTCAACGGCTGGTATGACATCAGAATGAAAATGGAGATTGGAGAGTAAATAGACATTTTAACAATTTTTTTGTATTTAAATCATAAATTTCGATGGAAAAAATTGAAATAACTCATGCAATGGCTGTGAATATTGGTTCTAACTACAATAAGCTTTAAAGTTAAATAATTTACCCATTACATTTTGGCTTTTCACGCAGAAATGTTGGAAAATTGGGATTTTTTTCTAATTTTTGGGTTTTTATAAAAATTCATAAGACCAACATTCCAACTGAGTTGAGATTTTTAAAGAAACATAATTTAGACACCTAATTGGAAAATTTCATAGATTTAACTCCAAAATTGACTGAATCATGCAGGTTTGAATTAATAGTTATTTTTTCATATTTTTGGTAAATTGTCGTCAGTTCAACTTTCTCAGAGCATTGGGACCCACAAAAAAACATCTTGGGTGTTTAATGCATACAAATGCAAATTTCAGTGTCAAAAGTACAACAGTTTTTTCAGTTCTGTCCCAGAAACAAAAAAATAAAAATTTTTCCCATTTTTCAATGATTGTGAGAAAAGTATTAATGTCATCGGGACTAGACCTACAAAAGGCTCAACTGGGATAAAAGATACCATATTTACCCAAAAATGATAAATATGCATGCCATAGTTTCGGCTTGAAGCCCAATACACAAAAAAATATTTTATCACATTTTTCAATAATTGTGAGAAAAGTATTGATCTCATGTGGATTAAACCTCTAAAAGGCACACCTAGGATAAAAGATACATTAATGTCCCAAAAATAAAGAGTATACAGCCCATAGTTTTGGCATTACTCCCAATACACAAGTGGGACGC